>SNQJ01S0017510.1:374431-435432 GCA_010110895.2 Picea sitchensis | reverse complement strand
ACCTCCAAAACATAATACATGTGTAGTAGTACCTCTCAAATACCTGAGAATCCACTTTACTGCCTCCCAATGTTCTTTACCTGGATTGTTCATATACCTGCTCACAACTCCCACTGCATGTGCGATATCTAGTCTTGTGCAAACCATTGCATACATCAAGCTGCCAACTGCTGATGAATATGGGACCTTGGACATGTATTCTATCTCCTCCTGTGTCTTGGGATACATTTCCTTAGTTAATTTGAAATGGCTAGCCAAAGGTGTACTAACAGGTTTTGCATTCTGCATTCTAAACCTCTCCAACACCTTCTCTGTGTACTCACCCTAAGACAATGTCGGTTTGCGATTTTTCCTGTCTCTTGTTATTCTCATACCAAGGATTTTCTTTGCAGCACCCAAATCCTTCATCGCAAATGAATTGGCTAATTTATTCTTGAGCACATTTATATCCTGGATATTAGTCCTTGCAACAAGCATGCCATCTACATACAATAGCAAGATAATAAATCTTCCATTTTCTAGCTTTTTAAAATAAACACAATGATCAAAATGACATCTATTATAACCTTGTTCTGTCATAAACCTATCAAACTTCAGATACCACTGCCTTGGAGCTTTCTTTAGGCCATATAAGCTCTTCTTCAACCTGCATACCAAATTCTCCTTCCCTTTGACCTCATACCCCTGTGGTTGTTGCATATAAATCTCTTCCTCCAAATCCCCATGGAAGAAAGTTGTTTTACGTGGCAAATTTCAGATGCAAATCTTCTACTACCACAAGACTTAAAATGGTCCTAATTGAAGTCATTTAACAGCAGGGAGAAAATATTTCATCAAAATCTATACATTTCTTTTGGTACAAGAGCCCTTTACAACAAGTCTAGCGTATGCGGCTTTTCTCCTCCATCTTCTTGCTTCGGCTGCTCCAAGCCCACATTTATTACATGATGCTCTCCCGCGAACTGAACCAATTCCAAAGTCTGGTTATTTTCCAAAGGAATCCATTTCCTCTTTTCATTCCTTGCTCCGCTTCTTTTTGATTGTCCTGCACGCATTTGCCTCTTCATAACGATACGGTTCGAGAATAAGTCAACAAATAATATAATGAGAGTATGGTTAGGGGTATGCCAACTTGGTAGATCTTCTAGCAACACTCGCAGGTGTTTGAGGAATTTTTGTTGCTCATGTTTTTGTACATTTTGATTTTTTGGGTTCCTTTGGAATTTCTTTTAAAATGATCTCATCAAATACCGTGTATTCTTGTTTTTATGTTTCCTTTTGTTTCTTTTCCACATGGCTAATCTTTTGTACATGACCTTCTCATTGAATGTGAGCATCTCTACTCCTAATGATTTTGTTATTTTCCTTATCCCATAGCGATAATAAAATCATTAACACCATATCTAATAAAGGTGCATTTCTTAGATTTTGCCTCAAGCTTTGTTCTATTTTCTTTATCAATATGGACAAATGCTTCATAACAAAGTTTTCCAAAAAGAATGGTTTACCTTTTTTCTGTCCATTCCTCCTGTAGAATTATACCATCCAAAGAGATTAGAGGTCCCTCACGTTTTATTAAGTAAGCGGCCGGTATCTACAACATTTCCTAGAACTGTAGGGCAAACTAGCATGCAATCTCATACTCCTTGCGGCTCCATGATTGTCAAGTTCATCGCTACGACACACCATTTTTCTTGTGGTGTTATTGGTAGAATTTTATCTTCTCTCTGAGAATCCCATGGTATGAATAGTAATCATCAAACTCCTTGACTAGCGGGTATTCACCTCCATTATCTGATCACGAGACACTTCAAACTTTTCATGTCTCATTCTCAACAAAAACTTTCCATTTCTTAAAGAAGTATCAAAAACATGATTTTTGTCGAGATACAATAAACCAAAGTTTTCTAGTTGCATCATCAATAAAGTAACATAATAATGAGAGCCACTGAGATATGCACGAGATGGTCCCCATACATCTGTATGCAAGCTCTAACCTTTCATTATTCTTTTCTTTTCTCAATACGATAAATCCGACTCTCTTTTGTTTCCATAAACAGTAGCACAGAAGTCCAAAATCAATTTGTTTAAGATCGGCAACAAATTTATTTTGTGGAAGGATCTGCATGCCTTCTCACTCATGTCTGACCTATGATGCTATGATGTTGTTATCCACTCCACAGCAGAAGCTAAAGATATAGAAGAGTCGATTATTACCGATTTTATAGATACAATGTACCTACTGCGCTATCCTTCGTAGCACCAATGATCAGCATTGTATTGTCTTGTCTGTAAATGTGGATATACAACCTTCACTTGCCAAGCTATACTGTTGAAATTAGAATTTTAGCTTAAATGGAACATGATTTTACCTCTTTCAACAACCATTGGTTTCCATTTACGTTGCTTTATTTTACCTTTCCCATTTCAACAATTTTTGCATGGTTTAGTATTACCCAAATGAATTTGTCAAAAATCACCTTGAACATAATCTAGAAATGTTTTCCTATGGGGTGTGACATGAAATGGAAGCTCTGAATATCTACCCAAGACTCGGAAATATTATCTGTAGAAAGAATCAAAGCATATTGTAACATATCACATGTTACATTTGCTTCACGATTTCTCTCACGGTGTCCATCTCTTTGTTTCTTTGGAGCTCACAAGTCTTTCTTGGATGTCCTTTCTTCCCACAATTCCAACACTCTATCTTTCTAAGTATAGATTTGGATCTTCCCATCCTAGAATTTCCTGTGGTTCCCTAGGTCCTTTCCTCTATCCTTTTGTCTTCCCACATTCTCCGTGTTTAAGTGTCTCACACCATTTCTTCAGGCATTTCCTCACTAGGGATAACACCAACAACATCATCAAATTTTAAAGTGTTTGAACCAGAGACAAAGTTACTTCTGACCCTTAATGAGCTTGTTCGAGCTTCGGCAATGAGCACAAGATTAGAAGAGCCCTAACCTCATCATCAAAGTCCACTTTACAAAACTTAGTTGATTAGTAATGGTATTAAATTCATTTAGTGATGTGACGAGCCATGCATCTGCGCTATTAAAGCTAATCTCTTCATTAGAAGCCGCCTTATTATTAGGCCGTAGAGTTTTCATACAATTTTTCCAACACATCCATCAAACCCTTAGTTGTCTTTTCTTTGAAAATATTGAAGCCACCGGTATTTGGCCGAGGAGGGCTCAGCCGTGTCGTTCCTAGAGCCTTTACGTCAAGAATCTCCCCATTCTTCGTCCTTCATGGCGTTGACTTCTTTGCTACTCCACTCAATGGTAGGGTAGATCCATACGATATAAATAGTCTTCCATTTTGCATGCTTCCTACGCCGTTTGGTAGTTTTTGCATTCAAATTTCTCGACCCTAAACTTTCCATCTTCCGACATTGCTCCCCACTGTTCGGACGAGGAACCCTCTTTTCCTGCGGTTACCTTATATACTCACGATACCAATTGTTAGAAAACCCGGACCCTTGGGCAATAAAAATAAAACAAATCGAGAAACAAAACACTTAAGACACACAATACAAGAGAGACGATTTGCGTGGATTTCACCGATTAATGAGCTACGTCCTGGAGGAATTATGAGGGTCCTTCCTTTGTGAAAGTATCAACCGATAGGGATGGCTTCAGCAAAATCGGTTGTAACTTCCTCTTATTTTCTCTCCTGATCTCCTCTCCGAGAATACAATATTCTACACCATCCATAGTTGTGATACATTTCCCTCATAAAGAGGTTTGCCTTCGGGGCAAAAACCGTAACATAATCTCTATCGTTATATCTGCGGCCTTGTAATGAACGGTCCATATTGAATATGTAATTACAGTATTTTACAAGGAATTTTTTTCCTTTGGGGGCCCTCTTCTCCCGAATCTCTGTTGGGGGCCTGCTTGCCCCAGACCCCCCATCCGGGGGATAGCCCGGACCACTGAGGAGGGGTACCCCCTCTGCACTCCCTCATGTGGAAGAGTGTACATACTTAGGGTGTAAATACTTCATGGGGTATAAACGGTGAAAGCAAGGACCTTTGAATCAAAGTAATTAGGCTCCCGCAACCAACGGTGGGGTGGTAACTAGTTTAGAACAAGGGGGTCTGAGTTAACACAAATGTGCCACGTTAGGATGGGGCCAGCGAGGAGATACCACCAGCTGGACCCAGCCCCCGTTAAAGACCGGTGGTGAGGGAATGGGTATCATCACAGTAAATACATGAATCGTGCCTTTTTGCTGTGTTGATCTAGAGCGTAGCACAACATAGATGGTCGATCACTTATATCACAAAAGCATATTAAGCCCTTTTATGGGTTTTTGCATTGCTTTCGGCTTTTTCATTTTTTCACCAAGGGGTTAGAATACAACATTTCTAACTCAAATCCAATAATTCAACCAACTTCATGTCTGTTTTATTGAAATAAAGACAAACTAACCTATGTCCTAATATATTCACCTATCAAATTTAACCCATATTAGACTATTGGGTTAAAGAATTACTCTAGCTTGGGACTATTTGATCAAGTTTAAAAGCTGTTTGATCAAAATTATTCACTTCTTCCCTATACACCTTGGCTAAGATTAGGCTGTTTAGCCAAGCTTTATTCACTTATCCTATCAGCATAAATTCAAAGGACTTGACCATGTTTAGACTGTATGAATCAAGCCATTCTTCTTATTGCATGGGGTTTTATCATTTTCTTTTCCTTGTACCCTCTTTTATTCTTTTCTTTTTCTTTCTTTTATTCTTTTCTTTTCTTTCTTTTATGCGTCATTTGCGAAATGAAATATTGACCCCACAACAAAATATAACAAAGTGAGAGTGTTATATTCACCAATTGATCCTATGAAACAAAGGGTTATAACAGTGGGACTGCGATACAAAAAACATGACTATAAATGTGAACACAATGAGAATCGAAATTGTTAGGTGCAAAATGTATATGACAAAGTGTTGATTACTGTATGTATATCCTATAATGAATCACGATATTTAATATTAATATTATATGATAGATATCATTAAATTTTACTTTATAGTTTATTTATTAATATTAATATAAAATAGTATATACAAATATATATCCATTTTAACTCTAGAGTCAAGAATGATGAATTTCTAGGTACAAACTTTTTATTATCATAAACAAAATCAAAATTTACATTTAAAACATTAAAATAATATTGAATAAAAATTTAAATAATTGTTTATAATGTTCTTTAAGTGATAAAAGTGTTATAGCATTATATAAATTACTGGAAATCTTGGTACAATATTATAATATTCTATATAAATTACTAAATCTCATGTGTGATTAGAATTAGACTGTTGATACATAAGCATGACTATAAGACTATAAATGTGAACCCCCGAGTCTAGAATTGCTAGGTGCAAAATGTATATGGCCAGTGTTGGGTGCAAGATGTATATCCTTGAACGAGCTGGACATGAAAATGAAAATGAAAAATAAAATAAATATGAATAGTGGAGTGAATAAAATTTAACAAAACATTTATCACATATTAATAATGAATCCGATATTTAATATTAATATTATAGTATAGATATCAAATTTAATTTTACTTTTATAGTTTATTTATTAAAATTAATATAAAATAGGTATATACAAAATTATATATCCATTTTACAACTCTAGAGTCCAAGAAGGATCAATTTTTGGGGTACAAACCTTTATTATAGGCAAAGTCAAAATTCAAAATTAGAACTTTAAAAGCATTAAAATTTCTATTATGGCACAATGTTATAATATTCACCATAAATTACTAAATCTCATGTTAGCGATTAGGTCGGACTCACGATACATAAACATGACTATAAATGTAAACCAGCTAGAGTCGAATTGTTGGGTGCAAAATGTTTATGACATAAGTGTTGGAGTGCAAGATGTATATCACTGAACAAAGCGGGACATGAAATATGAAAATAAAAATAAATATGAATAGTTAATTGAATAACATTTAACAAAACATTGTCACATATTAATAATGAATACAATATTTAATATTAATATTATAGCATAGATATCATTAATTTTTACTTTATAGTTTATTTATTCGTAGTAATATAAAATACTATATACAAATATATATCCATTTTAAATCTAGAATCAAGAATGATCAATTTGTAGGTACAAACCTTTATTATCATAAAAAAAATCAAAATTCTAAAATTCAAATTTACATTTAAAACGGTAAAAGAAACTAATATTAGATAAAATTTAAATAATTGTTTTTATTCTTTTAAGTAAAAGTGTTATGATAATTTATATAAATTACTATAAATCTGAGTACAATGTTATAATATTCTATACTAAATCTTATGTTGTTGTCGGTTGGACTTCATTGTTGTGAAGCTATAAATGTAGATTCCCTTGATCCTTAACCCGTCAGTCCAGAATTGTTGGGTGTTGGTTGCAAAATGTATGTAGAAGTGATTACCAAGATGTATATCCACTTGAAACAAGCGGAACATGAAAATGAAAGACCAAAGCCAAGCCATGATATTTAATTGAATAAAATTCTTAAAACAAAACATACATGACAATGAATAGATATTTAATATTAATATTATAGTATATATATCATTAATTTTACTTTATAGTTTATTTATTAATAAACAATATAAAATAGTATATACAAGTATATATCCATTTTATCTCTAGAGTCAAAGGGATAGAATTTGTAGAATTTTCAAACTATTATCATAAACAAAATCAAAATTCCAAATTTACATTTAAAAACATTAAAAATAATATTGAATAAAATTTAAATAATTGTTTATACTTTTATTTTATTTTAGAAGTAAAAGCTGATTCACAACGCTATATTAAGTAGCAAAAAATACAATTATGCTTAGGCTACCAACTACTCCGTCGATTTAGCAGAAACCAGAATAACTGGCAGCCAATGTTATCCTTTTCAAAAGAGGTGGTTCACCATCATCACACTTTCATTAAGGAGCTTTGAATGGGATAGCGTTCCTGATCAGACAAGGCTATGAACACACAAGATGCAACTAGAAGCATAAGCATAAACCTAAGTAACAAGACTAAAACTAGAAGCACAACCATATAAATTATCCGGTGGCCTCGGGGTGGTCATGTTGACATCATCATCCTGTACTCCTTCCCGCGTTGGCATCACGAAAGGTTGCACACAAGTTGGGCATCTTTGCCCACGCGTTGGAGAAGGTGTTGTATAGCATATCAAGATGTTGGCTCATGAGGGTGCCACAATGGACTTGATCCACCATTTGTCCCCGCAAATCAAACAACAATTCAAGGTTCTCCAACTGGAAGAAAGGAGGCGGGACGTAGTAACATTCATGATATGGGAGGGTGGCGTGGGGACCTTACCACCCTCCTCATTTTTCCTCCGACCTATTCTCCTCGGCCTGCAGCAGTGCGCCTCCTTTGTGCTCCCATGCACGCTCCTTCATTCTTCTTTGCTCTCCATGCACTTTGTCCAGAAGGTGTGTCGATTTTAGCGAGATTAGGCTATACGAGTCCAACTCTTCGAGTCTCCTCACACCTCTATGTAGTAGGTGGGAAACTCTTCTAATTGTGCTTCCCCAGTGCCACGAACTTGCTTCTTCTCAGTGGCGGACATGGTTGCTTCCTCCAAAAAGTTGCTTGGTGGCTACCAGTTATCGAGCATAGTGAAGGAGGTGCTCTGGAGGAACCTGAATTGGATATTCTGGGAAGACCTCCTCCACATAGTCCATGGGGGGCATTCTGACCACATTTTCTCTGCACACGAGTTGAGTCCGAGCCATATATAACACTCGTTCCATCTTTTGCAGTCTCTTTCGTCGGGCAACAAGGGTATACCAGGCAGAGCCACGATGTGGCTTCCCTCGTTCTCTTGGCATTGGAATGAAAATTCATATGGATAAAGTGCAGAGGGTGGTATGGTGGCTGCACCAGAGATCACAATTGCAGAAATGGTGCTGGGAGAGATCGAACTGGATGAATTCATGGTGTGGATTGTTCATAAATGGATGGAGTGACGAGACAACCTCTTCCTTTAACTCCCCCATCTTAATTGACTACAACTCCGAACTTCTCACTTGTGAGAGGAGTCCCATGTCGTGAGAATGACGGTTTGGGCCAACTCCCATCCTTAATGTTGAGGGGATGGGGGTCGACTTGCCTCATTTAAGGCCAGGCCTGGCTTCGTCCCAGGTGTCTTGGATGCTCGACGTGTCACCCCATCTGAGGAATAATTGTTTATACTAATCTTTAAGTAAAGTGTTATAGCATTATATAAATTACTATAAATCTTGGTACAATGTTATAATATTCTATAAATTATGAAGTCTCTCATGTGATATGATCCGATTTGGGACTTAGGATACACAAGTATGACCTTCATCGTCGAGTGGGAATTGTTAAGGTGCAAAATGTTTATGATGGAAGTGTTGGATGCAAGATATATATCATAGTTCTGACAACCTTAAATGTTATACCGGGTTTGACAGCCTTAAATGTTTATTTAATAGGTGTGTTACAATACATTTCCTCGATTTTTGGATACAATCTTGTCTGTAGTGAATTTTGGTTGATCAATTTCTAGGTACGAGCCTTTATTATCATAAACAAAATCAAATTCCAAATTTACATTTAAAACATTAAAATGACAATTGAATAAAATTTAAATAATAATTGTTTACTATTCTTTAAGTAAAAGTGTTATAGCATTATATAAATTACTATAAATCTTAATTTCTTGTTACTTAATATTATATAAATTACTAAATCTCATGTTAGGTCGGTCGGGACTACAAGTGATACATAAGCCTTGACTATAAATGTGCAGTCCTAACCCTGCGAGTCCGAGTGTTAGTTATAGGAATGTATATGATGTAAGTGTTGGGTCCAAAATGTATATCAGACATGAGGACATGAAAAATGAAAAATAAAATAAATATGAATAATTAATTGAGACCGTTAACAAAACATTATAACATATTAATAATAGATACAATATTTAATATTTTTGGTTTACGGTAGTACAATGGGACACATTGGCTACACGATTAACACGTGGCTTGAGAAACCGCGACTTCGGGGGCATCTAAGCCCGTCAAAATCACCCGAGGATCGCCTTTTGAAACCCTCAACACCAGCACTTAACATGGTTGGATTTTTGTCCCATGAGGTTTGAACCGGTGACTTTAACATCACGAATTAGCAATAACCACACTCGTCCTGCCAGTATCCCTACACCTGGGGGCCAGGCCACAATATTTAATATTAATATTATAGGATATATATATGTTAATTTTTACTTTTATAGTTTATTTGTTAATATTAATATAAAATGAGTATATACAGAGTATATATCCATTTTAACAATTTCTAGGTACAAACCTTTATTATCATAAACAAAATCAAGTATATATCCATTTTAACAATTTCTAGGTACAAACCTTTATTATCATAAACAAAATCAAAATTCCAAAATTTCAAATTTACATTTAAAAACATTAAAAATAATATTGAATAAAATTTAAATAATTGTTTATACTATTTTTTAAGTAAAACGTGTTATAACATTATATAAATTACTATAAATCTTGGTACAATGTTATAATATTCTATAAATTACTAAATCTCATGTTGCGGTCGGACTCGTGATACATAAACATGGACTCGTGATACATAAACATGACTATAAATGTGAACCCGTGAGTCTGCCGAGTCCGGAATTGTTGGGTGCAAAATATATATGACGGAAGTGTTGGGTGCAAGATGTATATCACTGAACACGTGGGACATGAAAAATGAAAATTAAAAATAAATATGAATAATTAATTGAATAAAATTTAACAAAACATTATCACATATTAATAATGAATATGATATTTAATATTAATATTATAGGATATATATCATTAATTTTACTTTATAGTTTATTTATTAATATCAATATAAAATAATATATACAAGTATATATCCATTTTAACTCTACAGTCAAGAATGATCAATTTCTAGGTACAAACCTTTATTATCATAAACAAAATCAAAATTCCAAAATTCTAAATTTTCATTTAAAAACATTAAAAGTAATATTGAATAAAATTTAAATAATTGTTTATACTATTCTTTAAGTAAAAAGTGTTATAGCATTATATAAATTACTATAAATCTTGGTACAATGTTATAATATTCTATAAATTACTAAATCTCATGTTGCGTTTCTTTTTTCCCTATACTTTATCTTTCTTCTTACTTAGTCGTTTTTCGAAAGTTGTGAACCCGGGTATAGTGAAGCTTGCAAGTTCCAGTTGTCCGGGGTCGAATTGCAAATGACGAAAGTAATGTCTACAAAATGTGTATCATGGAATTGTTGGGTGCAAAATGTATATGACGGAAGTGTTGGGTGCAAGATGTATATCACAGAACACTTGGGACATGAAAAATGAAAAATAAAAATAAATATGAATAATTAATTCAATAAAATTTAACAAAACATTATCACATATTCATAATGAATACTATATTTAATATTTTTTTTTTGTTTGTTAATTTGTCCGGGACTTGCTGGCTAGGGGATTAACCCGTGGCTTGAGAAACCGTGACTCAGGGGCATCTAAGCCCTCAAAATCACCCGGGGATCGCACCCGGCCTGAGCCACACCAACCCTTAACATGGTTGGATTTTTTTGTCCTTGTAGCTTTCAAATCAGTGACTTTAACAACACAGAGTGGCTTAACAATACACTCCGTCACCGACTGTCCTACACCTCATGGAATTCTAAAAATTGAAGGACATGGGGGTGGGCTTTAATCCACTTATGTGTGCACGGGCCATGATATCATTTTTAATATATTATCTCTGGGTGCAACCACACGTTCGACCACTACCTCAAGGTGCCCCCATGGCTTAAGGTTAGACCCTCACGAGAATTGAACCTTACCCAACGATGAAACAATACTCTCTTTCCACCATTGGATCCAACCCCTTTGGGCAATACTATATTTAATATTAATATTATAGGATAGATATCATTAATTCTTTTCTATTTTATCTTCTTGGTTCAACTCTCTTCACATTGATTTCTACGAGTTGTATCCAAGATGGTATCACCAAATAATTGTACCAACAATTAAGCTCTTCCGAGTAAATTAACTTTTAATTTACTCAACAAATTAACTTTTAATTTTTCAGGTAAATTAACTTTTAGGCAGGGACTACGCTGCCATGCAACACTTGTTAAAGTGAGCATTGCCCCATGAACATTTTCCATTTCATTTGAAGTTTTCTTTTTAATATAATGTCTAACACCTTTATTAGTCCCTACGTTGGCACTATAGTTATGAGTTCATAGTTTGAATTTGTGTTAGTTTCTTTTGACTTTCAAACATCTGCATTTATCTTAAACATCTTTATTTTATCTTAAGTTTTTAGCTTAGTTTGAAATTTTATGTTTTAAATATTAAAAAAAAAACATATTTCTTTGCAATGTTATTGGTTCAAAGAATTGAAGCCTTATTGTCGAGTCAGTGACAAAGTTTTGGCAAAAATCGTTTTTTATTAAATGTATTATGTAAAGGATTGCAATGCATTAAGTAAGAACTTAAATAACAAGGCACCAATTTGTCACTATCTGTTAGCCCTGTCATTGCTGACAATTATGCAGTAGAGGGATTTTGTGTAGTCCTTTTGTGCAGTCGAGGTAAACAAAGCTTCTGATAATTTTGCAGTGCAATCGAGAGATTCTATGCAGTCGAGGCAATAGAAGCAGTGGTGATGTCATTTTCAAATGCCACCATGCTTCACCAAAGAAACTAATCTTCTCCTCCTACATAAAAAAAAAAATGCAAATTCATCTACAAGTCTATTGACACACCGTCAAGAGGCTCAGAGATGGGTTTTCACTACCTTAATTCCACACAAGCATGTTGCTCTTCCTTTCGCTTCTCCACCTTCTCCACCGCTACCATCATACATCTCCCTCATCCGTGAGGGAGTGTTAATCCTCCTTCTGCTTCTCCACCACTACAATGTTACAAAAACACAGCTCCAATGTTACAATCACACAAATCCAATGTTACAACCACACTATTCCGTGCATAAGAATTTTGTAAGTATCTCCTCTTCTACCTAAATCTATTTATTTAAAGCTTTGAATTATAGGCTATAGCTAGGTTGGTATCCATGCATTTAGGGATGTAGTTAGTCTAAAGGACACTCTTCAGACCTTCCCTTGTTGTTTCCTATAGAAAGTAAATCAAAGAACCAAATTGATACAATAAGCATAATGCCTACGTCGGATAACCCATGAAAACCTATCAATATTTTCTCTAAGCAAGTGGTCCATAAACATCTGATCTTATTTTCATGAATAGATCAATGTATGCCTTTGGAAAAATCCCAGCTTTCTTCTCCCTCCCGGTGAGATTGGTAAGCAACTCTGCACAAGAATATGCCAACAAGCATACTAGTGAATAAACACTTCAGAGTGTGATCCAAGGCACTAATTAACTAGGTGAAATGTAAGTCCGACAAATTGAAATTTGGTTAGATTGCCCACCAAATCTATCACCAACTCCTTGACATCTAGCAGAGAAATTGAGTGTTACTCTAACTGTCATTTCTCCAACATGTAAGTCATGTTGGGTTATGTAAGCAAATTCTTTTTAAGGAATGAATTCATCCAATGTATACTCATTGTAAGTAATTTCTCCCCTCACCTGATCATTCAAGAATAGTAAAGAAAATACCTTGTTTTATTGATGAAACATTGACATACCTGCACAATGCCAACTAAGAATAGGAAAAGGCTTTAACCATCAAGCCAGGGTCCAATTTCCCAACCAAATCTAGGAGCAACAATGTCTTTCCCGATCCAGGGGGACCTAATAACAAACTCATTTTGAAAGGATATTTTGTAAGCATTTATCAATGTTTCCAATTAGACCTTTCAGGACTAGCCCTCCTAATTGTGACACTAAAGACTTTTCAACATCCAGGGAAATTTGATATAGACAAAGATTAATTGCATTATAAATTCTATATATTGGTATGGTTTGAATGAAAAAGGTTTTTATACACAACAACCTATTACCGAGATGGTTTCAGGACTCCACTTGCTTCTTTCAGAATTGTGAGATTTATTTTCTTTGTGAGTGTTAGTGCAACCATGTTGAACAAGTATTCCACCAGGTTTTTAGCCAGTTAGAAAACCCATTCTATTGTCTGCATACTTATTATAAGTTATATATTATGAAAAAGATTATTGATGCTAATGTTTGTATTTCTTGACAGTTCAAGGGATGGGCTAAGCAAAACTTCCACCACATTACCTTTTCCACTACCTTACCTTTCACCTGCTACCACTGGCAATTCCAAATGCATATATGAAGATTAAATCAACCGTTATTAATGCAGAGTTTGCACAGGGTTGGACTCTTGCAGCTGCTTGAATTTCTTCCACATATTCACCCATATTTTGGCTGCATACAACTTGGTTTTAGAGTCGTCTTTGGTCTCTATTGTGAGGTAATACAACAATCTTGAGACTGCTTTCTCCTGTACTTTTACCACCTTGAAAAACAAAATAGCAACATTCTACAAAATGCTAAGAAAATGCTCATTGTCAAGTGCATTACAACAATGGTGGAATCTAAACTAGAAAATTGTATATACACACACTGATGTGTTCCATGGTGTATTCATCAACAACAAAGTGTCTAAGGTCTTGAATCTCTTTCTTTTGTTCATAGGATGCACCCAACGCAAGTAGAAGCATTCAACATCATGTAGAGACATCCCAACAACAATATCAACACCGCCATTGTTGTGTTGCATTTCATCCACATTTTTATCGACATTTTCATGCACACTATTGAGTCAACACCTTCATATTATCCACGTGTGTCTATCAGAAGGAAAAGTGATGGTACTTTTGGCACGAATACTAAGAGATATTAGTGTTTATTATCCACCCTATTTGCGAAGGTTCGATGAATTGTTTATCACACTAATTATTTCTATTTTTACAAATTAATTTCTATGTCGAAATAAGTAAGAAATTAATTAATATCTGGTTTTAATTGATTGATATTTTATGGTAGCTAGGTACTTTTTATCTGAGATAAGTAAGTTCCATGGATATTGCTATGGATGTTTATATTCCAGTGCACAACCTTTGCGGTGAACCCTACAACCATTAGCATATCTCATTACTACTTATATTCTTCTTTTTCGCTATAGCTTTACCGAGTGGATGGGTCTAATTCGTTGTTGAGTTTTCTTGTCATATGTTATCAAGTAAATACACATAAATATTGATGCATCTTAGTTTGTGTTTTTGCTTTAAGGATTTCTTTAAATACATCTATAGGCCTCGAATTTCAACGACAACCAAGCATGTTGTCGATGTTCTTGTCATAGCCTTTTATCAATATTATCATATGTATACCATACGATAAATGTCATGTGCCATAAAACATTGTGCATTGAACTTACCATTTATTTTTATTTAAATATGTTGTTTGATATATTATTTTATAAAGATGTATAAATATATTTGAGTACAAATATTTTTATAAAGATGTATAAATATATTTGAGTACAAATATTGAAATTACATATCACCATGTAATTCACATACATTTTCTAAAATTACACAACGGGCTTTATTTTTGTTGCTCGCATCTCCTTAAGATGATTTAGCGCCATTATTTTATATATTGTTCTCATCTTAATTAAATCTATGTTCAATATTGATATGCACATTAAATTCTTATTTTGGGGTTAATCTCCCAATTAAAACAATGGCACAAAATGCACAATTTATCTACCACATTTGTAAAAAAATCTAACTACCACATGGAACTTGGAGTTTTTGTTGTTCGCAACTCCTTAAGATGTTATTTATATGTTGTTCAAGCTTGTGCATCAGGGACTAAGTTGTTATGCAACACTTGTTACCTATTGGCATTGATAATATTGACAAGGTGAAGAACATGTCTTAACAATATAATGGATACAGATTTACAACTTAGATACATGTACTTATGGAAATAATATGTAAAACATGGCAACTACTATTTATTTGTTTATTTATGTTATAATGTCAGTTAATTGGCATTATGATATTTTTTCTTTACAGTGAATCTTTTCTCCTCATCAATATGACAAACCTTTAATGCTCGATAGACTTCTTGGTCATATTAAGGTGCTTGAGGATGTGTCATTGGATTCAACGATGCATCCTCAAGCACCTTAGGATGATAAGTTTGTTGGGTTCTTAGACATTGCCAATAAATGCTACTTATAGAAAATTTCAGGTATTTTCATGGTCTATGTGGAGCTCCAGGGGGTGGTTGTTGACAAATACCTATGTAATATACAAACAATTTTTGCTAGATGAAAGGGAGACCACTAAGGAAGGTGACAGGAGGTGTGGTGTCACCATGGGAAAATGGTATGATGACTCACCCATGAAACATGGTTGTTAGCGGCTATGTGATGACAATGGATGGAGAGAAGGGTTGATTGTGATGAATGAGGTGTGAAAGTACGAATGAGTGGAGGGCTATTTTTTTTTTTTAATTATTATGAAGAGGAATAGATCTAAAAAAACAGTCCCTACATCAATCATTATCTTGAAGACAAATTCCACTCCTATCTTGAGGACTGCTAACTTGGTTTCAAACTTTGGTTTTGATATATTTCATATTTAGGAAGAAATGATCCTAATATTAGTCCAAGTTGAACTTATTAATATAATGAATAATAATTTATATAAACAAAATTTCCAAAGATAAGAGATAGCTAAAATATATACTAAATAATTTATTATATAATTAATAAATATTGAATTGAAATAATATAATAAAATATATTTATATACATTAACTAATCATAAAAATAAAAAGTTACATACTTTAATTTTTTCTTCTTTTAATATTATATTTATTTATTTATATTTTATTAAATGTGAATAATTTTTTTTTACATACATAGATTAAAAAATTAATCATTTTAATTGTTTGTATCTCAAACCCATTAACAAAAAACATTCAAACCCAATTAACAAAAATCATTAAAATTCATTCAATAGGTTTCATCCTTAACTTGTAACGAAGAATTTGATTTTATAAAGTTTTTTAGTAAATATGTGACATAAAAGAAAGATGCATTAATTAAAAGTTAGAAATGTAATACAATTTAAAAAATAATTACAATTAAATTTTGGATGTTAATTATTATTTTTTAAATAAAAGTAGAACCTTATATTAATGACAGTTGTAAACAATACAGAGATAAGTGTTAGCCACTTGTTCCGTCACAAGAGGGAAACTGACATAGGTGGTTTTTTGATGTTTAGGTGTTGACATGTCCTTTTGAGTTTTTACACCAAAATTACACTTTACACCTATTTCTGCGAAAACAAAAATATACAGACCTAGTTCTGCTGCTTTTGACTTAGGCTAGCTATAGATAGAGCTGCCACGACTGAAACTATGTAAACATAATAAGAAAAGAAAGTTAGTTCGTCGTGGTGCGTTAGACCAATGACTCTGCAACTAAATTGGGCTAAAAACTGAAACCTGGAAACTTCAATCCCTTGCCGGGCCTGGTTGTCCATGTATATTGTAAGCCGGGGTGAACCGTTGATTGCAAGTCGAGCATTTGGCGCGCGTAGGAGCATCCGAGAGCGCATCAAACAAGATGTCCATCCGTTGGCTGAGGACGCTCTGTGAGTGCACCTGATCCTCATGCTTATGTCTGATCTCGAAGAGGAGGCTAAGGTGCTCCTCCACAACACGGTTGGCGAAGTGATGTGGCTGAACTTCCTCCTCCTTGCCCGTTGCACTGTCGGCCTCTGTGGTAATGTCTTTGGTTGTTCCTACTTGATTCTCCAACTGCCAGCTTGGAGGAATCTACTCCTCTACCTGGCAACTTCCATCTCCATAATCGGGGTTGCTTGGCTTGATGATGGGAGGGGCCAAGAGGTTGGTGTTCAGAGTGGGGCACGTGCCCAAGGGTGGCACCTCCTCTTTTACCTTGCTCGGCCTGTGAAGCGGTGGGGGAGATGAGAGGTGGTTAGAAGTGGAGGAGGTAGCTTGCAATTTTACCGGAGAGGCTTGATGGAGGGGAACCAACTGCATTCTCTGGAGGGAGTGTCATGGACTGGCGAAGTGGGTGATGAGCACCCTTTGAGAAGGGGTGAGATTGTTGCCTAGAGAGAGGGTGTCACTGTTGCAGGCACTCCTCTTAGATTTTTCGTGCTCTCGAGGCATGCTGGGGGGGGAAAGAGGGTGGAGGAGGGGGGAGATGGAGGTTGGGGAGAGGTTCAGGGAGTGAAGGAGGGAGACAGAGAACTCGAGAGGAGAAATGAGGCTGAGGAATTCGGGGAGGATGCCTTTGGTGCATGGAGAGAGGTTGCAGGGAGAAAAAGATTTAGAATTTACATGAGAACCGAAGAACTTAGTAGGGAGGGTGTACCAGGTAGGGAGAGGAATAGAATGAGGCTCCCGATAAGAGGTCTGAATGCATCTCTTATCTCCATTGAAACTTGAGGTGACCACTGCGTCCGCCATTGAAGCTTGAGAAGACCATTGCGTCCCCCTGGTACGCCTTGTCTGGCTAGTTCGCTTGCCCGAATGCCCATCCAGGCGCACTACCATAAATCCTCTCATGGTGTAAGCCATGGAGGAATGAATGCGTAGGGGATGGAGGCCGAGGTTAATAACTCCCCTGGCTTCTCGATGCCAGTTGTTCTCATGCTTTTTCCAGGTGGCACCCCACCCGGGTGCTTGGATGTTAATTATAACATTGTGGTTGGAAATATCTTTTTCTTAGATAGAAGTAGTTGTTATTTTTTATATAAAACTATTATGGTGAATGTGAAGATCATCATGTTAAAATTTGACGTGACTAAAATAGTAAATGAAAAACATAAAACAAAGGTGTTGGCTAAATGTTCTACCTTTTGGGTTTTTTGGTCAGAATCCGACGATGTAAATCTGGACAAAATCGCTATTTTATGTTGTTTAAATTGCATTTTTGAATGGATAAATGGATTCAACCCGCTGAAAAACCCCCGAGACACTTGGATTATATAAACTTAACCACTCAAATTTGCAGATCCAACCATTCCTTACCAGATTTTGGACAAACTCAAATGAAAAAAATAACCAAAAAACTTCCAAAAAGTAGAACGTTTAAACTATTGCTAAAACAAATGATTTAAAGATAATCAAATGTATTTAAAATTGTTGAAAATATATATTAATTAATGTTATTTAAATTTATTATATAAAACTAATCATCCAATTTAAATCTAAATCACATTAACATATCAATAAACCACAATAAACCGGTTTTTCTTTATCTAACAAAAATTTAAAAGTATAAATATTATTAATTAATGTTCACAAGTGGTGTGATGCTTTTGTGACCTATCTTAAAAACCACCATAGATATAAGGTAATGCCTTACTAAGATGAAACAAGACACTTCATATCGAAATAATCTTATGCACAATATTTTGTATCATGGTGCCTTTATGAATATATCAACAACCATAGATATAACGCAATGTCTTGTTAAGGTGAAACAAGATATTTCATACAAAACAAAATCCCACCAAACAATGGATTAAATAAATATTATGTCAAAGTATCAAAGCTAAGGCAATTCCTTGCTAAAGTGAAATAAGATACTTTATACAAAATAGTTCATCAATAATGCACCGAATCTTGTGCCAAAGTAGGAGGTCATTTATTCACGGGATAAATATAGAGATTTGTATAAATTAAAGGTATATAAAGGTATATGTTGATTCATCATGTGATAATTCTATAAACAAAGTCTAACATATACACTAAAATGAAATGCACATACATATCATCGTTATTGGTGGTACAAAGGATTTCATCGTTATTGGTGGTACAAAGGAAGAATCCCTCAAGGAACCACTTTTGTGTGGCCTAGAAAATAGATTATATTCAACTCTAGGTTTTCTATATAAATTATTTTGAAACACGTTTTAATAATCATACTTTCACTTGTCTCCAAGCATTTATCCTAGTTACAAGGCACGATATTTAAAGTGCAAATTTGTTAATGGTTGGATTTTAACAATTTTGCTTCTATACCTCCAATCTTATAAATAATAAAAAATAAGTAACGCGTAGAAAAGTGAAATTATTAAATCTAGATAAATACATGACACAAACACAAATAATGGAACCATGTGAATGAGAAAATGCATTTATTCAAAAGTGTGCATGTCTTTGTATTATCCATTATTAATGAATAGATGTAACCATATGTCTCATCAATAGATGTATTTACCTAATTGTATATATATCTTTACCTAATAGTATGCAACATACTTGAAACATAATTTCAAAACACTAGGTACCCTCAACACACTATGATAAAAGTTACAATTTGCAAGTGAAGAAACTATCATGACATAATCTCAATTTCACTTTAAAATAATCGAAGCACAAGTTATACTCTCAAAATTTGGTATAATAGCTACACTTGCTTAGGTTGCTCATTTCTATCAATGACGATTGTTGAAATTTTATGACCTACTTTTGTACTAGATTTCTCTAAAATTGTGGTACTATTTTTCGATTGGGTTTAGCTCCGACAATTGAGAGAAAGAGCGTTATCCTCCCCACCTAGGATTGATTCCTACAAGTGACATATTTGAGATCTTAATGAGAATATTGTTGTATTCGCCTTGAGCCTTGGAGAATTCAGTTTACCTTGGGTACCATTCTCATAATGAGGGGAAGTGCTCAGTGGGTTTCCCTAGGATATGTATTTCATGGGAAAAAAACTATGTCATTATTTGATGCAAAAAAATCCATTGTCAAATCTCCCATTCCTCTAGTAGATCCTATGTTGAAATATGAAAAAAGCAGAGCCCATATCAGTTTACACAAAATACCTTTTCTTCCTCATTTTCCTTGACCTCTTTCCTTTATTTCCTTGTGGAGATAATAATAAAAACTACTTCTCCTATTGGGATTCGATCATGATCCTCTATTTAGTTCAATGATTGACAATGGTGCAAAACCCCACACTTGAAAATGTCGTGTGTTGTACATGTATGTTATCCTTCCACTTTTATTGTATTGCGACAACACCCTAATAAAAAAATACTTACCAATGATAATAATAAGACAATCTTTGTGCATACACCATACAACTAAATAAGTCACACACAGATTATGTATGTCTTCATACTTGCAAATAGAAGTTACCCATGTGTCAACTAGGACATAAGATTGTTTTCATGCCACCACCCAAAATACATAAATAAGAAATAATCCATAACTAATATAGATAAGATAATATTTGTGACAATTTTTTGTGTTTAAGAAATCAGGAGATATGATTTTTTTCTTGTCCATATCAAGTTGAAGATTTAGTCTTTGATTCTTTTATGCTTAACCAAAAAATGTGATGGGTGCTTTGTAAGTATGAAACCACTGAAAATGTTAATATAGTTGTGTTTTTCATTCATTCCAAAATACACAAACCAAAGAAAGTAATTAGGGACGAAGGGATTAGACATATCTCTAAAAACCCAACCTAATTATCTGCAACATTTGAAACCAAAATGATACCACTAGATATGGTTTAATAGTAGAAAAAAGAGATTCACCTAAGAAAATAATGATTACAACATGGTTTTTAAAAGCAAGACATGACAAGAACACAGGTTAGTATACTTTTCAACGGATTCTTCCCTTGAGAAGTCACAAGTAATAATGAGAATTTGAAGAACTTACTAAGACCATTCAATCTTTACAATCTTAAAATGTAAACATAAAATAAATATACATAAATGACTTACAACAAAGAAATAGGATATAAGAGTTGATTCGAAACTTTAACCAATTAATCTCAAGAATTACACATTTACAAGGAAAAAAAAACATAACTTGTAGAAATAACAAATGAGAGAGACATAGAGAGATATTGTGTCAACCCAATATAAGAAGATAACAATCTAATTGATGTGAGAGGTAGACATGTATGAAATAATGGAGAAACCATAGAAAAGATTACAATAACAACTAGTAGTAGAGGGATAATTAGATGCTCACCTTAATGTATTGCATATAATATTATGTTTCCATTATTAGACACGGTAACATTAAGGATGCTCATGCTTTCTATCTCAAACATCAAAAGATAAATAGATAGCAAAGCATAACTTTTGTAATTAATCATAATGTGATCCCATTTCTCCTAATGTACCTAATAAGATCAATACTTAGCATTCTCTAAGTGGTTGTTTCTAATTAATGACCATTCTCATGATTAACTTATAGATTATTTTTAACTATATGAATTGTATGATGACATCTAAAATAGTCAAAAAGTTTTTTATCCCTCTACAATCCAAAATATTTGCAATGACATTTGTATAATCAACAATATATTCATTATTTAACTACTTCAAAATGTAAGCATTAATGATTGTTTTACCTTGATGTTCAAAAATGTTGAATGCATTATAAACAATATATTCATTATTCAACTACTTCAAAATATAAGCATTAATGATTGTTTTACCTTGATGTTCAAAAATGTTGAATGCATTATAAACATAAAACTGAAACCTTGTCAAAGAAACCTGTAATGAAAACTGTATACGACATGGGAAATCATAAGAAACCTTGGCAAGCAATGGCATAGATATGCCCAAAATAACACATGCCAAAGTCTAAGAAATAAAATGCTTTGCAATAACCGAAGTTTAGGTTTTTGAATGTAGCGTTCATGGAGTTGTATTCAACCAAGGGGTGGCACAACATTTGATTAATGGACTCTAATGATTAAAGTTTGTTTAACAAGGGTCGTCGAGGGGTGTAATGACGCATAATTAATGGTGGTCCTTCATATTGCTTTGTCACGTGATAGAAGAAGTACATTCTTGACAAAATATTACATCTTAGTTTTATTGTATATAAGTTTTCTTTAAAGATTTTTAAAATTTATACTAAATAAATTTAAAAAAATACTAAATAATGCTAGTTATAATATGGCAAGGAAGAGTCCAAGACTTGTTGATGTGGCAAGGTTAAAAAATTTCGCATCATACGGGTTACATAAATTTAAATATATCTCACCCCTTCCAGGAATTAATGAAATATTATGTTAAGAATGCGTAGCCCATTTGGCTTCAAACTCGAAAAAGTGTAATGTTTGCCCACAATAAACATGCTTATACATGTAAAAAAGTGTTATAACCAAAGTTTATTCCATTTTAGAATTATATAAAATTATTTAATAAATGATCATGTGATAGTTATATAAATTATATTATGATATTTATATGTTTTTTTGGTTTTTTCATGAACAATTAGGTTTTTATGAGATGTAATTTTTAACAAGGTTGCATAGCAGCATATATCTGTTGCTATGCAGGAATCAAATGTCAAAATTTGTGGTTGTTGATTTAATTCCAGTGTTACTAGATTAATAAAGTATAGGTATTAGAATGGTAGCAAATTAAAAACATTCCGTTGGAGATGGATTAATTTGGTTAAAGCTTTGAAATGAAACAAAGAAAGAGGCGGATCAGTCAATGACCAATTCCTTCCAACACCCAGAGACGAAGCAGGGAAATGTTGGCCTATAAATAGAAATTGTCAAAATAATTGATGACGTCTAGCCGATGACATCTGCGCCACCTCCTCTTTTGCCATGCCATTTGTTTTTCCACGTGAATTATGCATCCTTCCATTAGTAACACACGCTTTGCCTCATGCTTACAAAAATATGATACATGTTATTTACACGTGACAAATGACACATGGTGAAGTATTTGTTCATGTGTCTTTCCATGTAAACATAAAGGCCTTGTCTAATTAAACTACTTATCTTGTCACAAGTTTCATGTGCAAAATACATTGCATTAAATACATTAACAATTTCATTGATATTTTATAAAAGTTTTAAATTATAATAGTTATTTATATAATGCACATAATAATTATAATATGTAATTTACATAATATTTATAAATTTAAAAATCATAGACATAATAAATAATTTGGAAAATATTCACCACAATTTTTGTTATTATAAATTTAAAAATCATAAACGTAATAAATATTTTGGAAAATATTCATTTACCATAAATTTTGTCAAGTTGAAAGTTAATATGATGTGTAAATCTTTGAACAATGTATATACACATAATGTCAAAAATGGATTTTTAAAGTATACAAATATAAAAACAAATATGCTTTTCCTCACCATTTACACTGTGAAATTTGGTGTGGGCACAAAAATTATATTGAAGGGGATAAGGTCAACGAGCTTTTGTGCCATGTCACAAGAAGTTATTGTACATGTCATAGGTGTATATTATGTGTCTCTTCCAAATTATATTGAAGGGATAAGGTTGACGAGCTTTTGTACCACGTCATAAGACGTTACTTATTGTACATGTTGTAGGTGAATATTATGTGTCTCTTCCATGTTTTCACAGAGCACAAAATCCCGGAAGAAAGATTCCATATGAATATTCCTTGCTTCCAATGTTTTTCAAATCACAAAAGTGGATATGGCTTATTTATTTAGCTGCACATATCATTATTTCAGTGCACAAACCATTTTATTTAGCTGTACATATCATTATTTCAGTGCACAAAACATTTATTTTGCATCATGTTTTTGGCGCCGCAACGACAATAAGAAGTTAATTTGAACAACAAATAACATTTTAAAAAAAACAAAACAATATGTATTGTCATACCTTTGAAAAACAATATTTTTTTTTAGGTCAAACCCCAACTAATATATAGTCAATAGCATATCAAATGTTATATACTACCGCAAATGACATGTATAATAATTACATATGCTTTACATTATATATTAAATTCTATTTTCTATATTCATAAATTTAAACGGAAAAATGAATTTCAATAAAAATAAGATGACATGGTATAACAAGAGAACATTCCTTATAAGGAAGTCCAATTGAAAAAGAAGGACTTAAAAAGAAGTACTTAGAAAAGGAAAAACTAAATTGCAAATACAAAAATATGTAAACACTATCATTATTTAATCAACCAATGAAAATAATAATAATAATGATTTGATTGGTTAATAAAAATGTTAAATCATGAATTAAACCTAACATTTTAAAACTTTCGATAAGAAAATGGACTCTCTTACTAATTATTTCAACAAAAAAATAATAATGATGTGATTGGCTAATAAAAATGTTAAATCATGAATTAAACCTAACATTTTAAAACTTTCAATAAGAAAATGAACTTTCTTACTAATTAATTCAAAAAATAATAATAATTTGATTAGCTAATAAAAATGTTAAATCATGAATTAAACTTAACATTTTAAAACTTTCAATAAGAAAATGGACCTTTTTATTAATTAATTCAATAGGCTTATCAAAATGGATTTTACTGATGAATTCAATATGTTGAATATTGATGTCTCCGAGGTGTAGGACAGTCGGTGACAGAGTGTGTTGTTAAGTCACTCTGTATTGAAAAGTCACAGGTTCGAAACCTGCGGGGACAAAAAATCCAACCATGTTAAGGGTTGGTGTGGCTTAGGCCGGGTGCGATCCCCAGGTGATTTTGACGGCTTAGATGCCCCTGAGTCGCGGTTTCTCAAGCCAAAGGTTAATCCCGATGCCAAGAAGATCCAGACCAATTAACAAACAAAAAAAAAATATGTTGAATATTGATAAATTATATTTCTATTATTAAAAATATATTAAAGGTACTTAACAACAAGATGTCACTATCTTGTTACTATCTAATGTGATTGAGAAGTTAGGGATGGAAATAAAATCCATAACATTGTGATTTCCATGCTCCTTTAGAATATTATTTAGGAAGTGAGTATGAATTGAAACAAATATCATTGTCATAAAATTGTCATACCATTATGACTTTTAAAAATAAAAAGATTAATAACTATCAAAATATTGATTTAGATAATATCATTAAGCAATTAACAACAAAAAAATGTTGATTTAAATGATTGAAAAATTTAATTTTATGAACATCTCTTTGTCCCAATTAAATATTTTCTTCGACGAATAATGATTTTCATATTATTCTATAGAAACTATCAATAAATAAACGTCAATGAATAATGATTTTCATATTATTCTATAAAAACTATCAATAAACAAGGGCATCATGCTACATGTACTGCCTCCGAAAACTTTACTTGTTAGTGGCTACATGTACTGCCTCCGAAAAATTTACTTGTTAGTGTCTGCATCTAATTTATATAAATAGTCATTCTATTATTTCCTTAGGTCATTCTAAAAGAATGCAGACCAGACTCTTACGATCTTCATAATAATTAAAAAAAATAAAACATCTCAATGTTTCTATATTTTAAAATATGACTTAAAAAATTTCTAAAATTACTACATACAAATTTCTATAAAATTATACTCAAAGATTAAAAAATGTTAATAAATGCAAAATTATTGAAATTGAGCATTTAAAAAATATTAATAAATGTAAAATTATTGAAATTAAAAATTAAAAATATTAAGAATGTAAAATTATTGGAAATTAATGACATTTAAAAATTTAAATTTTTACCTCATTTGAAAAACAATACACATTATATTTTAACATATATTATAATAGCTAAAGAGTGGGTTTTATTCCTTCGGGGAATAGGTTTAACAAGATGATGATCATATGTATGGCAAGCGAAAGACTGAGGAAACCCTAGCCCCCACCGCCAGGCTGCATCAATACCACCTAGAAAATCGAGGCGAAAGAACCGGAAGGCACAAACACCGGTTACCGGCTTCACAATGGCACGAGGGGCGCCCTCGCATTGCCAAAAATATTACGCGAAATGACAAAGAGCCATTGATTGGGGGCGTTTACCCCGCTTTTGAACCGCAAGCAGACTGGGTTGAGGAACTTCTAGCCCGAGCATGGACTTCGAAGGACATGGATTAGCCAGATGATGCGGCACCTCCTGCATCAAGCCGCATAAAGGATGGAACCGGGTGACTCTCACCAAAAGCCCCAAGATATCTCATTAGCACCATTGATCAGGGCCTGGCGAAAGCATAATCGAAGTTCATGAAAGAAACATGTTCGGAGAAGTTCTTAGGCCAGGCCCACGTAATCCAGATCTCCTACAAATGGATCACACCTGTGTTCCGGAAGTTGGGACTATGAAATGCAATTAAGCTCCAAAGGCTTCTTCATTATCCCCATAACCTCGGAGGATAAGGATTAATCTTTGAAATGGCTCCATACTTCTTCAACTCGAAATTTCGCTCTTCCCCGCTTCCGATCGAGATTCAGCCCCTAATAAAGAAGACTTTTCCATTCCTCGCTTGATCCGCTTTTATACTTTACTCACAAGAGTTCCGCTAGAAGAATTCGATATATTGGGAACACCCTAGCCAAGATGTGGAAAGCCTCTGAAGTCAAATTCGCCACGTAATACAGAATCTCTGCGCCGTGACCGGCCTATATGAACATCTCCAAAGCTCTTCCTGGATCTATCATGTTGGAATACCAAGACGAAGATTGGCAACAAACTATTGACTATGAACATATCCCCTTTAGGTGCGCATTGCCACGAAAGCATGGGCATCTATAACAGACCGCCCCCATCAAAACACCAGAAAGTGCTGAGATCATGCGCATGACGATTCATCGCTGCCGCTTCGGAAAACGAACACCATGCTGTTCACTCCCGAACAAACCGTAATGTAGAAACGAGAAACCCCTATGAAATCCTAAAGCACTTGCCAGAGGAGGAAGAAGTTCAGGACCCCCCACAATAATCAAGAACAGGGGAAGGATAATCAGCCAACCCCTACCTCACCGCCCAACACCTGTGACACTCACCCAGAGGACAAAGGCGAAGGAGATGGAGACACACCCATGCAACTGGACGAAAGGGACCTCGCCGTATAGACCGAAAAACTGAAGAGGCACCGACCGGTAAAAATCTACAAAACCTTTCCGGAGGAGCACCACGCGGTGCATAAGATTTTTCCTCAACTCCTCAGTAGGCTCTTCCGCAAGACTAGGCATAGCCATAGACGCGCAACGCATTTCAAAGAAAATCAAGGAAACAAACTAAGAGGGCTTAAATCAGCCCAACAACTCTATCAAAAGAAGCCGGAACCCCGCCGATAAACTCAGTGGCAACTACAAGATCTCGGAGGTATACCTCCAAACTCCTTCCACTACTCAATGATGAAAATCCTGACCTGGAACATCAGGGGACTAAATGGAAGATCCAAAGGATCCTCCTTCGAGACCGCGATAAAAGTCGAATCCACATGCTCCTCGCTATAAGAAACCAAGTGTGCGGTGAACGTAAGCTCGATATCGAGCTTTTTCAACGACCGGGCGATTTCCACTTCACGCCGACAGATGTCATAGGAGCCTGTGAGGATTAGCTATCCTCGAATCCTAAAAAGCTGCCGTCCACAACCTATTCTCAACTCAAGGCACGTATCATTTAAGCTCAATCACCGCATCTAATGAGAGAACCGCTAAATGTCTATGGACCCCAAAATCAGCAGGACAAAGACCATCTTATGCAAAGGTTACAGCATATCAACACCCTACTACCCACTCGCAACTAGATTCTAGGAAGAGATCGGGCCATGATCCTCACGCTTAGAAGAGAAAACGAGGTGCCAAAAGCTAGAATCTGCCGCTGGTAAAGTCTCCAAGCCCTCATTGATCAATCCCAAACCGTAGACATAGAGAATAGTAACGCACTCTACACCGTCAAATCGCCGCTCTCAAGCCCAAAGATATATTCGCCGACCGATCGCTTACTGATCACAGAGGAATTAATGGAGTTATTCACACAACTGGAAAGCCTCATCCTACCCGTGAAAGGTGGTCTGACCACCGGCCGATCCTCGCGATGGACACTCACACCACAACCTAAAACTCAAACCGTCTGCTGGGGTAAAAATTCCGGCTTCCACCCGACTTCCAAATACTAGCTAAGGAATGGTGGGCAATGTGCGTATCCACCATGGCTCGGCCATGCATGCATTTCAACAGAGGCTTAAAATCCTAAAATACCGCTAGCAATGGAATGTAACCGCTTTGGAAACATTCACCGCCAACATTCAAAACATAGAAAACAACCGGAGGAGCTAAGGTGCACCTTCATTTCAGTACCTGAAGCGATCGCATTCCTACCAAAGAAGAGGCGCTACTAAAGCAAAACAAGGAGAGACGCCAACATGAAGAAATATTATGGAAGCAAAAATCCCGAGTGCAATGGCTAAAGGAAGGGAAAAAAACTCAATGTTCTTCCACCACTGTGCATCACCGACATCGCCAACAAAATCAATGCGACCGAAGATGTACTAAGGGAACATCATCGAAGCACGCCAAGATCGGCAGAGGAACTCATCCACTACACGGACCGCTAACTCAACCCAAGGATAGAACCAAGCCATTCAAAAATCACTTAATAATATTCCGCTCTTAGTACCCAAAGAAAATGCCACTTTCACACGCCCATCATCAGAGGAAGTGGACTAAGCGTCGTACCGATGCTCTGTGAAAGCATTCAGCCCTCATGGATCTACCCACGCATTTCTTTCTTCTAACCAATCGGCTGCCAATCAGCCGCCATGTTTGGGAAGTAGTAGAAGAATCCAATCTCGGCGAAGTTCTTCCAAAGACTAAATGCTACCTTCCTCACCCTCATTCCTAAGAAAGAAAGAGTCACTAATCCGGCGACCCTCAGCTCCATAGATCTTTGCAACGTGATATACAAAATAATCACAAAGGTAATCGCTAATAGGCTGAAACCCATATTGCCTCATGTCATTTCTAAGGAACAAGCTGGATATGTGGAGGCTGCCAGATCAGACAGCGATCATTCGGGCGCATCAGGTCATCCACTCTCAAAACTTCCGTGATTCTGTGTATGGTTATTAAAATTGATCTTTCCAAAGCTTTTGATAGAGCAAGTTGGCAATATCTTAAAGAAATCCTAAACTCTTTTGGGTTTGACCAAGGATGGATCCAATGGATCATCAACCTAACTTCCTCATCGGCCTTTTTCTCAATTTTAGTCAATGGAGTCCCTTCCAGTCCCTTCTCCCCTTCTCGAGGTATACGTCAAGGTGACCCCCTCTCACCCTTCCTCCTCTTGTGCTCATGGTCAAGGCTTAGGTAGATCCATCTCAGCATCTCGAAGGGACCTACAAGCTTCACAACCTCCAGCCCATCCCTCTCCCACAAACTTTTCGTACTGGGTCGATGATACTTCCTTCTCAACTCCCCCACGCCAGCGAAGCTCTTCCATTAACTCCATCCTTTCGTGACGCCTGAAGCCTCCGGCATGTCAACCTTGACGAGTCCAATCTTTACTTCTTCAACAACCCCATCCCGATTCAAGTTCACATCTCTAGACTCCTCAGATCCCTGTGAGCTCCCTTCTCATTCAAGTACTTAGGGCGTCTCCTCTCTCTGCTACCGCCGCCGCATCCATCTCCCCGAACAGCCATCCTCTCCATCTCCAACCGTGACAAAGCACCGGACTTTCGTACCCTCAACTTAGCTCTCGACTGTCCTCCCAAGTCCGGCCCCGCAAGCCCTCCCACTTATCTTTTTCGCCTACGCTTCCTTAAACATGTCATGTATCCATTCAAACCTCCAACGCAATCCTCTCGCATGGGCACCGCCTAACAAAAAGTGGGCCCCAGTGGAGTCTGGACAAATTATGCATGCTAAAAGTCGAGGCTTAGCCCTCGGGACCCCGGCAACCTTTAATGGTTATGGGCGCCAAGATCTGGTGGTGCTGGCTGAAAGAGCCTGAATCTGCCTGGGCAAGACTATGGCGACTCAAATATGCCCCACGAACACCTGATAATCAACTCATCAGGTTCAACACTAGACTCCAAGGATCCAACATCCGGAACACAACCTGGCAAAATCGCACCTTAATCCAGCCGTAGGGTCCAGATGTGTTACCATGGCATGACTCGTGGCAACAATTCAAGCCACTGGGTGCTTTAGAGGACTTAACTGAACTTCAAGAAGCTATCGACCCACAAGCTACCATGAAAGTTAAAGATCTCTGGCAACCCCAAGGACAACAACTACAATGGCGACAGTGGAAACTCTCATACCAAGACCTTGGAGTTCCGGCAGACTTCAACCTAAATAAGTGGCACGACCAAGCCAATCGACGCAGAATTCCTAGCATAAATGGAACCGACATACTTAGATGGGGATACTCCACTGCTGGAACCTTCACGATAAAGGAAGCTTACAACATTCATAGCAACCCCCAAGCAGAAGACAAAGCATCCATGGCGCAGCATGGAATTCAGCCCGCCTAAGGTTTCCACCTTCCTATGGCTCATAATACACAATAGAGCACTCACATGGGACAAATTAAGAAAGAGAGGTTTCAGGTCTTCATTGCGCGTCAATGCCGCGAAGAGTTGTCCAAGGAGTACCCTTCAATGATGCTACATGTGAGAATTGGGATCAAAGCCGCCATTTATCATGCGCTAAAACCGGCCAAATCAAGCAAAGATAAATGAAACTATAGGATAATCGGATGATCACGCCTTACAAAAGCACGCATCCTCAATCACATCCGGGTACCTTACCTGCTTCATCCTCCGCATCTCCGAAGGAAAGAACAAAAGAATCTTCCACCGCAAGCCTCTCCACCGTAGAGCAATCCTTGGGAAACAATTCGGAAGCATCAAGGAAACAACCGATGCCACCACCGGAGTTTGATGATTCCATAAGTAACTCTCATATGCCATCCTCCATACGGCAACCCCTCCCCACTCAACAAAACTGCACGGATCAACAAACAACTCGTGACAGCCCAAAGACCTGGTCCCCCCCGCATAAGCACTTCATAAAAATCAACTTTGACGGAGCAGCCAAAGTTAATCCAACGCCCGCAGAGGGGTATGTACCATCAGAGACAATGTATGGAAAAGCCACTGGTCTATACACGCTTTTAGGCGACCAATTTCAACAATGTTGCGTAACCAATGTGTCTCTTAAGAGGACCTGCTGCATCATGGAAAAGGTTATCGAACATTTCACTCCGAAGGGGACCTTGCCAAATCATCATTCATCTCTTTCACCAAGATTCTCGCATGGATCTAACGCCATTCAAAACCTCACCAAGTCACATAATTCTTTGCTGTTATAAGACTTCCACAACCTCCTCACGCCGGATCTAAGCATAGTACCTTCTCACGTAAGGAGGAAGGAAAATCGAGTAGCCGACCATCTAGCCAATGTAGCAGTGAACCAAGAGGTTGACCATTCCTGTTGGATGGACGAAACCCCTCATCACTCGGATGAATTTCAGAGATGCCAAGATCTTTCTACTGAAGACCTACTCCCCCCAGATCGGGTGCCACTTGTCCAAAAGCGAACATACGGAGTAAGTTACTTAATGGCTTTTACCGGCAGCCTATCACTCCACGCCATTACTCGGAATGGCTCGCCTCCTTAAATATTTCCTTTGATTTGAATTCGCCTTTCTTCCGCCGGTATCGGGGTATCATGCCGCAGTCACATCGCTGCCGAAGTACCGGCTTAATGTTTGGCATGATGAAGGTTTTAATGGTGATAAAATATATGGACGGAGGGCACTTTCACTCCACTCAAATCATTCTGCTTGCACAGTCTTACCGACCCCAAGCAAAGGATGCAAACATAAATCGCAGGCAGAAGCTGATATCCACTGCCCTGCTAACATCACTCTGCCCCACACTCGAACAGGAGAATCTGGTCATCATGCCTAGGCTTCGAGTCAAACCGCGTCGCAGAGCAGCCTGGTACAGGGCCGCCTCTCGCAGGAAATATCTCCAGCGTTTCGAGAAGGTTCTTGCATTGGCTTCCACTCGAAGGAAAAAAGCGCGCACGGCGACCAGACATGGCAATGGTGGAACCACCTCCAGTGGCACACCACGCCGAGCACACAAAGCAAAAGGAAACGCTCAAGCAACAACCCAACGCAGCAGAGGAAGAATACTACCCGAATATCATCATTGAGGAGGAGATTCCGCAAAGCACCACAACGGAACCGGAATGAAACGTGACACACCAATTACCTCGAATTACAGGAAGGCAATGGAGCAGACATAGCGAAGCAATCGACCGCAGACATAGAAGGGCAACCAACCAAGGAGGTCTCGGTTAAGGAGGAAACGATGAGCCCAACCACTGGTGAGGAATACGAGCACCCATATCTAGTCTTCGAGCTGCGCAGCATGCTAAATGACCTGAACTTTCGAGTGGCAAGCACGAATCAAAGAATTGGCATGCTCCTCAGTGCACTCTCGACAACCGCACCCAAGAAGCAATGTCCCACCTACGCAAAGGAGTTCTGGATCCCAACTGGATGGCGCCAAGCGGACTAAAAGCAAGCGAGCCCTGGTCCTGGTCAGGTTTTTTCCTGTTATGTTATATCACCCAGTAGATACATAGCACTCCTGCATGCTAGTAAGGAGAACTCTTCTAAGAACAAATGGCATTGCCACCGGTTTCCCTGTGGTGGCAAAGGTGTTTTGTTAAATCTTTGGCAAATGACTTCAGGAACCCAGCTGTCCTGGTTTCCTAATCAGGCAGGACAGCTGGAGCTTCCACATACTACTGTACACCACAGTTTTCTGATAATATAGAAGGTACCACCCCTTTATTTACAAAAAAAAAACCATATATTATAATACAATAGTACATTATATTGCATTACATTATATTAGTTTTTTTGTGGTCTTCTCTTTTCTCATTAATTTAAGGTTTCGAAATACGTGAAGGCTGCAATAACACTATCAAGTTATTGACCAATAAAAAGTTAAAAAAATACTATTTTTGTTTTTAAAAAAAATAATTTTTTTTAATTGTTATGTTGAACATTTAAATTAATATAATTTTTTCAAGTCAACACAAAACTAATATGAAAGTCAATGCTAACTCATTACTATATACTACCTTTGGCAGAATAAATGTATCATTACATAAATATCTCTTCATAATTTTATATATGTTATTTCATTAAAGAAATTATGTCATCCTTGGATTTGAGTGGTTATATATGATAGACATTTTTACCATGAATTTAACACTTAGCTTTGTCATATTTTCCCGTGTTGAATTCTTTTCAAGATAGGGAAATGTGGAGTGTTTACCTTATCCTAATAAATAAAGGTGTATATGTTATCCCTTATCAATAATTGAATGTTGTACAAGATCAATTTATTATTTAATTCTTATATTATAAGAGCACAACATATCAAGCGGGTTGAGCCTAATGTACCTTAACATCTTAATCTCTAAAATTATTAATAAACACAATATAATGTTTATGTAAATGGTTAATATGGAATTATCATTATTATTAAGAACATCATTTCATTTTTAACCAAAACTTTTGTCTCTATTAATAATAGTTTTCTTGGTTGTTCATAATTACTAAATCAAAACATTGTAATAAATTTTAAATATTTTATTTACATTTTTCATTTTGTTTAAAATGGCAGGCATTAATAGATAAAGTGTATTATAGTAAACCACTTCTAAGTGACGATTTAAACTCATTCTACTCAACATTTTTATTTCGAATCTCTTTAATGTCCTATAATAACTTTAGGGTTAAAAAATGCTATACTTAATTTCGTGTTCCATGGAAGATTAGAACATGCACTTCATCACCAATTATGTGGAATCAAAGACAAAACTATGTGGAATCATAGTAGTTATTAGGAATTGAATTGCATGTATTTCATCGAATGAAAGAGGAAACTATGTGGAATCAAAGTAGTTTTTGGGCGTGGAATCACTTGTTCTCTGTGGAATTAGAGAGGTAACTATACTGTGTAGTGGATTCCAAAATGGAGCATTGGAAACTATAACAAGAATGTTTATTATGGAATAGTTGAGCCATTGTTGTTTTATATTATGGTTGATCCCAATAGGGTTCTTAGATTGTATTAATGAAATATATGTTGAGTGGAGAGGAAACTCCCTGGAATCATAGAAATTGTTAGGCTTGGATTACTGTATTCTTTGTGGAATTAGAGAATTTGTTTGACTTCGATTAGTCTATATTTCTTGGATAGTTATATGATGCCCACTAAATTCTAGAAGTTTTGGGTTTGAGAGAGATTCCCTTGTCTCCTATGGGTTTGAGACATTACTGCACCAATGATACCTCCTCGGAAATGAATGTGTGTTGTAACATCCGTTTATTTAAATATTATATTATTCACTTTGGGGAAGGGTTTGGGGTGATTCTCTCTTTAGTTCGAATTTGGTGCAAGAGAAGCATCATCTATCTATACACATGCATGTGATTGAGAATGCATGAGTTTTTAGTGTTACTAATTAGAGAGAGTAAGCCCACATAAATGAATCAACGGTAGAATTTTCATATAACTATTTTAGTATTTCATATGATTTTATTATTTACCTTGTAAATATATTTATGTAAAAGTTTTATGAATTTAGATATCAAATCTTCTTATTGAAATTATCTGTGCATGTTAGACTTTAGATCTAAGACTTTAGATCTATAGATAAATGTAGTATTTATGGGCTTAATGAATCTATTGTGTTGTAAATATAATGAGAATATTGTGTTGTGTTTAATGTATCCATTGTGATGTCGATAAAATTTAATGAAATTCTCATATGAGATCCTTTGGTCAAATATATTGAGGATGTTTTGATGTAGAAGTCCCTTGTTTCCTCAATGCTGCAAAACAAGGAGGTGGGTATGGGTACGAGTGGTATTAGAGATTTGTGTTGAGATCCCAAAATGAAACACCCTATATATAACATAATGTTTACTAACTTTATTATTATGGTTTTGATTTTATAATTATGAAAAATAGAATAAAGGGAGAATCATGTAAGCTTCATACGGTGATGAATGAAAAATGAACAAATTTCATGCATCTAGCCACTTTAGTAGGGTACTTGCAATGGTTTAATAAATTCACATATGATAAAAGATTCACCCACTCTTAAATGCATTCTTGCCAACTCTCAATTGATTAGTATTTGGTAGGTACAAGAGTAATATGTTTTTATTTTATTTTTCATGCATGTCCGTGGTGATGTCATGGCGCATTCTAGAGTTGGGCCTTGAAATAATGGAAATTGATGAAGACTTCACTAACTTAAGAGGCCTCCCATGGTGGATGGAGTAAATTGATGAAGACTTCACTAACTTAAGAGGCCTCCCATGGTGGATGGAGTAAATAAATATGTGGAGTAGGAGATTATCTCAAAGTGTTTCTTTAGGAAGTCCTTGAGTGATATAATAATGAGATGATGGACCATTTTAACTAGCTCATTTGAGTTGAAAAATAGTCATTTCAGTTGAACGAAACCCTTTAAGGTACAAGTTAATTTTAGTATCTCTCTATTTAAAGGAAAGATAGATGCAAAAGCTTTGGAGAGATGGTTAGCTATGCCAAATGGTTATTTCTTTATTCACAACTTTTACAACTGTGAGAAGATTAATTTTTCACTCTTAAATCTCCTTCCCTATGTCAAATATTGGTGAGCTACTTATTGTGTGCAACACGTCAAATATTTTGAACTATATGCAATAGAAGCCACTTGGGGGGAAGTTTTTGAAGCCCTCAAAGAGTATTTCATGTTGGAAACTATGAACATTTGTACATGAGATGAATAATCTTGCACCAAGGTAAAGACTAGACTATGTCAAAGTACACCAAATCCTTTCATACCTTGCACGCAAAATAGGATATCCAAGACTTTGAGTTGCACTTGGTTATAAAATACCACAGTAACTTACATAGATACATCCAAACAAAAATGGAGTTTTTGGATATGTCTTTGCTAGAAGCCTTGATTCAAATTGGATCATTATATTATTTGTCATCTATCTCGATGATTTATGGGTGAAAAAATTGGAGGAATCAACTTGCAGATCCATTTTAGCGGTTGGTCCCAATTTAGAAATTTGGGTCCAAAAAACCGTTTGTAATCTTATGGATCCATTTTGAGGCATAAAGCGACATTTTTTTATGGTACAAACCTTAATATGGACCAAGTGGATATATCCTACACACCAAGACCTTTCCAATGGTGCAAGAACCACCTCAATCAGAGTTCGTATGCAAAAGTTATGTCTCTCGCAAGTTGACCTGTCGTATTGATCACCATGGTGTGAATGGATGCCACATTAGCCCCCATTACTTGATTGTGTGGGGCTAGCCACGTAGTTTATTTTCTATAACATTTTAGAAGGTCCAAACCTATTCACTAATTGAGGGTTGAAGAAGTCAATACCCTAACCCTAGATGGCTATCAGGCTATGTTAAATATTGGGCCACTAGGAGGAGAAGGGGTTCCATTCTTTTGCAGTGTATCTTGTTCCATAGCTGATAAAAAACATCTAAGAGTGGTATTCTATGAGAATAAAAAAGGAGGAGAGATTTTGTAGCAGCCATACATGCCACAATGTCAAAGGGAAGTTGCAACTCCAGAGAGAGTGCCTCTTTCTTTGTACTTGCATTTGAAGAAAAGAGAGCAGAGTGGAGTCACCTTCTAGCTGGGTTTTCTCTCGTATTGGGTTTCCCAGATCATATCTTATGCTTATTTTTGGATGGTGTGTGTATTTTTTTATTTTATCTAATTTTATCATTTCAACTATTTCATACATTTTAAGCAGAAAACCAATAATTAAAGCATCTGAGATCTAAAGGAAATTAACCTTCACAATAAAGATTTCAACATTTTATCAGGTTTGTTATGATGAACTATCCGGTGGAATATCCATGATAGTTTATAGATCGTATTGGTATCAGAGTGGGTTTCTTTTGGGAATTTGTGGGAAGTTGCAAGATCTGGGAATTAACTTAAAAAGAAGTCGCAAAAACCCTACCCATGGCAAACAAGTTTGTTCATAACAACCCTTGAGATACATTAGAAGAGATATTTGACAGGTTGGAAGTACAGGTTGTCGATATCAACCACAATATGAACCTCCTCATGGAGGCTCTAGCATGAAATCTCAGACAATTAATAGAGGTTGGAGGCTCAAATTCATAGATCAGATCTGAGGGGTAATCAAGAGATAATGAAAACCTAGAAAAAGGAGTTGTAGAAAACCAGAGAAAGAGCAGTCGAGTTCCAGTGCCATAAACCCTCCACAATATTTATTCAAGATGGAAGAGAAAGTGGACATAAAGCCATACCAAGGTGAGATCGATGCATTAAAAATGATTCATTGGTTGCAACAACTAAAAGTTTATTTCAACGTTTACCATATAGATGAAGAACAAAATATATCATTTTCCAAACAAGTTAGAGGGACATGCTTTAAACTGGTGGGAAAGTCATACAAAAACACTTAGGACGGAGGGTGACCCACTAGTAACTAAGTGGGAGGATTTTAAAACCCTCATTAAGTCATATTTTTATCATATTGGGTATGTAGAGGACCAATGGGTCCATTTGCATTACTTCATGCAAAGGAAAGGGAAGAGTGTACGTGAGTACACCACTGAGTTTAGAAAGATGGCCATCATGTTGGGTATATCTCCCAAGAGCCCAGATGTACTCCTCAAGTATCTAGGGGGTTTACATAGTCATCCGTGAAATTAAGTGATGATTTTCAAGCCAAGGACAATGGACAATGCATGTGTATAGGCACAATATCTGGAAAACACAGGCCACGAGAAAGGGAAACCAAGCAGTTCTAAGCAGAAAGAGCATCATGAAGCTGCCAAGGAGGGGAAAAAGAAGTGGAAAGGGGGGAAGGATAAGAATATGACATCCACTACACATTAGTGCAAGGATCCCAGCAACCATTGTAACCATTGAAGTATTGATGGGAACACTGAGGAAAAGTGTTGGAAACTGCATCCAGAGATGAACTCGAAGAACTACAAGAAAGATGCAGAGAAAAATAATCTTCTAGCCATGTATTCGAGGAATCAGGTTGAAAGGAGTTCTGATGTGGATGAGAATATTGTCTACACATCAATGCAGAAGGAGGTAAATTTGAGTATCCTTCATCACTAGAAAGATGAGATGAAAAAACTCTTTCACATCAAGATCCAGGTCGAGAAGACCAAGATAGATTCTCTATTCAACTTCAGTTCACAGGCTAATCTCATAGTAGCATATTTGGTCAACAAGATTAGATTGGAGGTTCATAATCATCATATCCCATATCCATTGGGATGGGTAAACAAGGATGCTGAGATCAAGGTAACGAAATAGTGCAATATTAAATTTGTTATAAGTGTTGATTTTTTTGATGAAGTGGAATTGGACGTAGTACCATTTTATGTATGTGGCGTAGTGTTTGAAATCCCCTACATGTATATGAGGGATGCAATATTCATGCAAAGAGACACACAATATTGAATAATCAAGGATGGGAAGTTCCACATCATCAAAATGCATAAAGGCAAGTCAAACATCTCACTGGTAAGTGCCATCCAAGCCAAGAAATTGATTAGTTCTAGTAAGAAATATGTTTTACTTTTCTTAATATAAAATCAAATTGAGGACGAGTCAATAAGAATAAAGGAATCCTTGGAGGGGTGTACTAAAGGGAAGAAAAATCAATTGGAGGAGTTGCTACATGAATATAGAGGAGTGTTCCAAAAGCCTAAAGGGATACCACCAAAGAGGGAAGTGGATCACGAAATTAGTTATGATAGACTCCCCATTGCTGAATATTGGGTTGTATAGATAGTCCATTCTGGAAGCAAATTAAGTGAAGAAGCAATTGCAATAGTTGTTGGAGTAGGGTGTGATTCAACCAAGCACCTCACCTTATGGGTCACCTATCATAATTGTACCAAAGAAGGATGGGACTTGGCGAATGTGTATCAACTATAGAGCATTGAACAAGATTACACTAAAAAATGGGTATCCTCTTCCCAGGATTGATGATCTATTAGATCCGTTGCAACACACAACATATTTCACCAAGTTGGATCTCAAATAGGGATACCACCAAGTACACGTCAAGGAAAAAGATACATGTAAGACCACATTCAAGACAAGGCAAGGTTTATATGAATGGTTGGTCATGCCATTTGGTTTATGTAATGCACTGGTTGCATTTATGAGACTGATGAATGATGTATTATGCCCATATCTAGATTCATTTGTTATAGTCTATTTGGATGATATACTGGTTTATAGTGTTACCTGGGAGGATCACGTCTCACATCTCGTGCAAGTGTTAGAGACTCTAAAGAAGCAACAATTGTTGGATAGTCTCAAGAAATGTGAGTTTTCTCGACAATATTTGGTGTATTTGGGATATGTGATCGGTGGAGGGGAGCTCAAGATAGATCCTGCAAATATGGAGGCCATCATGAAATAGCCAGTTCCTACAAATTTCATTGAATTTAGGAGTTTTTTTGGGGCAACACAATACCTACAAAAGTTCATAACTTCATTTTCAGTAGTAGTTGCACCACTCCACTCCATAAAAACGAGTGGTAAGAGTTTCCAATGGGGGATGAATGAACATAAGGATTTCGATGAGTTGAAAACAAAGATCATTCAAGCACCAGTTCTTGCATTATCAAACTTGAAAAATCCTTTCAAAGTGGATAAAAATGCAAGCGGGTATGTTATGGGAGCAATTTTAATGCAAGGATGAAGGCTTGTATGCTATCATTATGAAATATTTCATGGGGAAGATATCAACTACCCTACCTATGATAAGGAACTCTATGCCCTGGGTTCAAGCTATCAATAAGTGTAAACACTATCTGATGGGAAAGGAGAGGATCCTCCACATAGATCATTTTTGTTGCAGTATTTGCAGGCCTAGAGTAAGATACAACAAACCATACATTATAAGTGGATGAGGTTTTTACAACAATTTCATCTAGTTTTGTGGTAGTTTATAGGTTCAACAAGATGTGGATTCTCATTTCTTTTAAAATTACCATAAAAGGATAAGAAGAAGAAAACATGTTCTTTGAACACGTCTGGGTGCACGTTGGGATACCAAGGAGCATCATCTCAAACAAGGATATCATATTTCTTAGTACATTTTGGACTACATTGTGGGAGAAGATGGACATTAAGTTGAAGAGATATATAACATTCCATCCACAAATAGATGGGAATACAAAAGTAGTCAACATGATTGTGGTGCATCTTCTAAGGGGTTACAATCAAAAGCATATGAAGACCTAGGATGAAAATTCAACATACATACAACACTCTTATAACATAGTAGTCCACACTTCTATTGGTAAATCCCCTTTTGAAACTTGTTTTGGGTATTTTTCTCCTTCACCTTTGGATGTTATTTATGGAAAACAGGGAGGAGTGAAGGAGGACACCACAGAAGAAGAATTAAATGCAAAGAATTTTGTTGAAAAGATTAGACAAATCTATTTACAAGTACAAGAAACACTGAAAAGGTCCTAGGAAAGGTACAAGTAACAACATGATCAACACACAACAAAAAAATCATTCAAAGTGGGAGACATAGTTTGGTTACAACTGGACAATGAAATACTAAAGGGTCTTGGTAAGAATAATAAGGCTCCGTGATATGGCCCTTTAGAGATATTGGATAAGGTGGGAGATAATGCCTACATACTTAGTCTACCCCCATACATGCGCATTTATTCAGTAGTGAATGTGGAGAATCTCAAACTCTATGAGCCTTCCATGTTGGATCAATAGAAGGATCAAGTCCTACCTTCGATAGATGACTTAGCACCAGATGCTCAAGAAAAGTTGGTCGAGGACACAGTTTTGTAGAAGCGGTCCATAACTAAAAGAAAGGGGTAGCATGAACTTTGGAAAATTGGTTTTAAAGAACAAATTCTAGGCAAAGCAAAGTGGTACTCTAGGGAGAAGGTAGAGGAAAATTTTCCTCACCTCATTCAATAAATATTTTGGGGACAAAAATCCTCCCTAAATGGGGAAGTATTATTTGGATTGGATCATTATATTATTTTACATCTATCTCGATGCTTTTAAGGGTGAAAACATTAGAGGAATCAACTTTCAGAGCCATTTTATTGGTTGGTCCCAATTTGGAAATTTGGGTCTAAAAAAGTATCTGAAATCTTCCAGAGCCAATTTGAGGAATCAAATGACATTTTTTTATGGTCCAAACCTTACTATGGACCACCTGGCTATATTCTACACACCAAGACCTTTCCAATGGTGCATAGATCTCCTCAATCAAAGTTCGTATGTGAAAGTTATGCCTCCCACACATTGACCTACCGTATTAATAACCATGGTGTGAGTTGATGCCATATTTGTAACATCCCCTCTATAATACACAGTTTAATCAATACTTAATGTAGATATAATGTATGGTTGTGGCCAAGCGATGTATATGTGAATTGTGTTTTTGAATTTTAATAAATAAAATGTGATGCTAGTTGTTGGGGGACATGGACAGAGATTGGGGGATAAGTAATACACAAGATAGGAGGGGTCTAAAAAGGGGGGTTTTACCCATGAGTTTAAATCCTAATCCTTTTTCCCTATTTTAATGGTTTGAGTGAACCTTCTGATTTTCCCTTGAGTGTAGAAGAGCCCAATCAGTGAATACATGTAAGAGGGTGGGTGTGAGGTGTCAAATCCCATTGGTATTGGGAACATGGAACTGAATGCATTTATCTTGAGGAAAAGTGTGAGTCAAGCAAGTAAGGAAAGAAAGGAAATTCATATGGGAAAAGAGGGTAGTTTTTACAAGTAGATTTTGGGACAATAAGGAGGAGTAGAGTGATGGAACATGGAGGCAACAATGGTAGACATGTTAGCAGTTGTTTAGAGATATTGAATACTAAAAAAGCAAGTTGTCAGGCTTGTAGAAAAACTAGGTTGTTAGGCCTATAGAGTGAACTCCTTGTGTGAGAGTGTCATTGGAGCAATAAGCTTTCTGCTATCAATTTTTTTTCCTGGTAGTTTTCCTTGTAGTTAACATCCCTAGAAGTCACCAATAGAGAGATTCATGGTCACTTGTGATAGATACCCCACTAAAGGAATGATATAGCTCGACGGAATAAGAGTAATGAAGGGGGTACATTCATTGGGTTGGTCATGTCGAGGGGAAGAGATTTGAAGGAAATCAGGATAGCTATAGGAGAATGCCAGTGGTGTTATAGCTAATTTTTCCTCACACCATGCAACTTACTTGGATGGACTTTCCATTTCCCTATGCACACTTGAAGTCCCCTTTTGTACTTCCTAGATACAAAAAATAAATTTTTCCACATATACACGCCATACCAATTAGACAATAAGCGTATACGCAGGTTGCTCCACTACAACCCACGTACATCGGGTTTGGTGCTCAAAATTAAAAATTGTGTCAGGTTTCCATGTCACATAATGAGATCCATGATCCTTGACCTTCCATATACTGGAAACGTTCTGACTCGTTCCTTCAGTTCCATTTGAAGGCTATAATTAAATTGATCCATATCCAAGCCATGGAAGAGGAGATAATTCAACTTTTGAGAGAAAAGATACTCTGCAGAAATTTTCACTTCACATTGAGTCTTCATCCCTTTATCCTTTAAAGTTTGAACTCACTGTTCAATCCCCAAGCTCTTTCTTCTCTGATGGAGAACCTCATCGTGTCCTTTATATGAGCTTTCCTTTGGTGGAGGATTGAAGTGGTGGAGGCCCAGCTGGAAGGGACTTAGTTTCTCAGTTCCGAGACGTACCGACATAGAAGTTTGTCACATACACACTTTTGCTGATTATTTTAATAGAAATAATATTTTCTCATCCAAATGATATCTTGCAAATATTTGAATTATTATTCCATGGGCATATTTGTCATGTATGTTAATGGATTATGCTATTTTATGTGCTAACATTATATATTAACACCATATGCTTGCATATTTTGGTTTTTGAGGACAAGTTGTAGGTATACAACTTTGAGTTGCACGCTCAACGATGGTCTTCATTGAACGCTCGGACGAGGTAGGCTCTTGAGCTTGTCTTGTTAGCCTTTCTTTTATATAGCATACTTGGGATTAGAGTTGATTTCTGCAGTCATTCCGTCTATTTTGGTTTACCCCATGCCATGGAGATATTTTACTCGTAACAGAATCAAAAACCATACTAGGGAATTGAATCTTTTGTTTGGGGTTTGGAGTGTTTTTCTCCTTGACTTGCTCTCTGTTAGACTGAGTTTCCTCGTCGCCTGATTGCTTGACGACCCATTTTTACTGTGAATCTGATTTTCTTGACCTAATCCTTTCCCTGGCAGTGTTTTACTAAATATACGTGGTTTTTCCCTTGACATACGCATACATATGTGATTTTTCCTTCTATAAGGAACATACATACACGAGTTTTGCTCAAATAGTCGCGTACATAAACTTTTTGGCTTACTAGATGAGTTTGGTGTTTGTTGGGTGAGTTTGGTTGGTTGTTGAGTCTTCTTGGGTCTCTGTTCTAACTGTTGAGTGCTTACAAAGTGATAGGAAACCTTCTTATTGTTGAATTTTCAGGTTGTATTCTTTCTTATCATATTTTTCATTGGTTGTCCTTGCACATTTGTCTAAGTGTTTTCTTCTTGGTATCTTGCTTGGCTTGTCTCTTTTTGCTTGCAGTAGGGTCTGTGTGGGAAGCCACTATTTAGTCCTTGCATTTTCTTTTCTTTATATCTAAAATACAAAAAAAAATGCTCATTTTGCATTATGGCATTTTCTCTTTTGATTATCTAGTATTGATCTTGACACATTTGGAAAGATTGCATTTTATTGAAATTGTAGAAGTTGCATTGAAAGTTGCATGTGAATCATACCATCTCTGGAGAATTTAAGACTAGGACTTAGAACTATTTTTATATTCATTTCTTTGATATGTTGAGTCATAATATCATCAGTTTCATGACCATACCTATTGAGTAAAAAATATCCATTAAAAGTAACGTTGATTAACTAAAATTGATTAGAAACCATTTTATTTTTCAGAGTACACAAACAAGCATAGGATATAGGGCCTTGGAATAAGATTTTGTGAGTAAACTTCTCCAAGGCTATTAAACTAAACATATGTGTCTGACCAGGGAGTGGTGAAATCCATTGTGTAATTAGTGACATTAGGAGGCTCCGCTCACACCGGAGTTAAGCACGTGGTCGCACAAAGTTGGTTGCAGAGATAACCCTCCAATACCTTCTTAGCGTCATAAATATTTATGTGGTTTCATTCGTATATGGGGGTCTTGCTACTACCTTTACCTCCGTGAGAGACAATGCTTTCAAGGTTTTTTGTTTTGTTACCCTGCCAATATGGTGGACCAAACCTAAGATTGTTCTCCTATGCATTGGTTATATCACGGTGGATCTAGTTTCTTGACATAGGTAGCCACATAGGTTATTTGCAGGGGTTATTCTGCAGGTACCCCGAGTTAGATAAGGGTCGGACACCACACAATCTTTATGGAGGATTACCTCTCTAGGGGGATGTGACTGACTGCGTTGTTGATCCCACGATGGACTTTATAACTGATTCTAATACCTCCAATATTTTGAAGGGAGTCTCAAGGCCCTCTTGGGCAAGGCATACCTACTCTAGTGAGGGAGGACCCTTTTCATCCACTATATCATGTTTGTGTGCATTGGCCTTTTTTCTTTACTTTAGTGTGCTCTCTGATTATTAGTTGGCCTTAGGATTTTTTATTGCATCATGAGTTTTCATTGCAATGGTTAGTGGAGCCCTTGTGACTCCCTCAGTTAGCACTACCCTTCCCATGGTCTTTGCTCATTCCATGGCGACGAATAATTTTGTATTTTTGAGTGGTACAATGAATCATGATACTTAGCCAATACTTTGGGCCTCTAATCCTTTTTTGGTATGCTAGATATGTCTTCACACTAGCCATCCTTTGTCCCATCATCTTATGTGAATCCTAGTTTTGGGTTTGGGGGCATGATGCCTCCTTATTCTCCATTTTTGTTTGGTTGGAGTCATATACCTCAACCAACTCTTATGGTAGGAGGTTGGAATCCTCCTTCCTCTAGACCCAATCCTAGATTCACTTTTCCAGGGTCAAGTGCTCAAATGGACGATCCTTCTACTTATTACATACCGTCAATATATCCTTCTTCCGCTATGATGGTTCCTATGAAATCTTTTCTCATGGTGGACCTCCTTCTTTCCTTTGGTGTTTCATCCGAGGGGAGTAATTTTTATAGAATGGGAAACCCCCTTCACGAAATTCCTTTATCTATGGGAAACATATATCCTCACTTGAGTAACCCTTGTCATGTCGCTTTCTCTTCACAAGCAGCTTCCTCGATGATGATGCCCTTACAACCATTTATGAATTAGTTTGGAGGAGGATACCATCATGTTGGATAGGGCCATGGTGTATACCAGAACCCTTCCTGGCCCACAATCTCTCAAAATCAGTCTTTCCCAGAACCTTGGTCTCAGATGTCGCAACCAGCCACTGCAAGTCATGTTGGAAACACAAGTCCAGTCACTGTGAGTCATACTGGCATTATATCACCAACCTTTGTTAGTCATGTTGGAGATAGGTCAAAAACCTATGCAAGTCATGTTGAAGACCAACAACCAATCATTACAAGTCATGATGAGGGTAAAACTCTAGCCATTTCTAGTCACACTGCACATACATCACTAACCACTACTAGTCATGTTGGGGATTCATGACCAACCTCTTCTAGTCATGTTGGAGGTTCATAAACAACCTCTGCAAGTCATGTTGAAGACAAGATACTAGCCTCTGCAAGTCATGTTGGGAGCATGCCACCAGCCACTACAAGTCATGTTGGGGGAATTCATACGATTGAGAAGCCTCGACGTATAGGACGTAAGCCTGAGTTCCTTTGTAGGCTTTGTAAAGGAGATCACCTTACTCGTTTGTGCTTGTATATTTTAAGCTTGTACAATATTTACTGCAAACAAATTTTCAATAAAAGAACAGAAAAGATACAATGGAAAATACAAACATTACACAAATATTTTTCCCCTAGAAACCCAAACCAGGAAGACTAGCATATTCTATATTCATTCATTGTGATACATTATTTACAATACAATATACATATAGGAGCCAACGACATCCAAAACCTTAACACCATAACCCAATGACCTAGATTAGTCAACAACCCTAATTTCTTAATCAAAAATAGAAAACCATCGACAAAAACCATGTGATGAAAAACCGCCCAACAATGGACATGAAAATCGAGGCAACACAAAAAAATGAGGCAAAAATGTGACACATTTCTCAAGGTAATAAATTTTTTTCTTGGGAGTTGTCGCCCCCTTGTGCCCCCAACGCAACATAGACACTACTTCTCGTTCAAATAATATAACACATACCCAACATTCTCCCACTTGTTGTTTTCTTTGCATACTGGGGGTTACAAGGTTACATAGTCAACAATCCAGGACAACGATTCCCATGGATCCTCTACACCAAGAGAACTTCTCAATGCTCATAGATTTTGTTAATGAATTTGCAACATTCTTCAAAGTGTCCACCTTCATCAACAACACTTTCTTTTCTTCAACCATGTCTCTCACAAAGTGATATTGAATATCAACATGCTTTGTCTTTGAATGACAAGTCGGGTTCTTCGCCAAAAAAATTACACTCTGACTGTCACAATCTATCCTTACAACTTGTTGTACCAACCTAATACCTGAACACAATATTTGTATCCATATTGATTCCTTACTTGCATGAGTGGATGCCATGTATTCAACTTTTGTAGTTGAAAGTGACACTACAACCTGTCTTTTGCTCATCCAACTTATTTCTCCTCTAAACAGGTTAAACACATACCCACTAGTAGATATCCTACAATCCATATCTCCAGCCCAATCTTCATCCACAAATCGATGTATATCCAACACTCTATCCAATCCCGGTCTTCCTTGGTAGCACAATCCATATCTAGCAGTGCCACGCAAATACCTGAAAACCCTTTTTACTGTTTCCCAATGCTCCTTCCCTAGTTTTGACATATGCCTGCTCAAAACTCCCATTGCATGTGCAATGTCCGGTCTAGTACAGACCATTGCACACATCAAACTATCAACTTCACTCGCATATGGAACATGAGACATGTCCTCCTCCTTTTCCTTTGTCTTGGGATACTGATCCACATATAAATTTACATCAACAAGAATAGGAATCTTGATCGATTTACATTCCTGCATATTAAAACTCTGCAATATTGTCTTGACATATTTTCTTTGATTTAACCAGAGTTTTCTCTTTTTCTGATCTCTTTTAATTTCCATGCCCCAAATGGAATTTTAAGCACCAAGATCCTTCATGTCAAATTTAGAGGACAATTGAGTTTTCACATCCTGGATAATCTTCGTTTCCTATCAACAACATGTCATGCACATACAAGACCAAATAAATCAAATGATCACCAATTAATTTAAAATGCACACAATGATCCTCTTTGCTTCTTGTGAAGCCAAGTCCCAACATATAAGTATAAAATTTTTGATACAACATCCTTGGTGATTGTTTTAAACCATACATAGAATTTTTTAGCTTGCATACCAGCTCCTTATTTCCCTTCACAACAAATCCTTCTGGCTGCTTCATATATATTTCTTCTTCCAGATCCCCATGTAGGAATGTTGTCTTCACATCCATCTATTCTACTTCAAAATCAATGTAGCAACAATAGATAAAAAATATATTATAGAAGTTAACTTGGAAACAAGAAAAAATCTCACTGAAATCAATTCCCTCAACCTGGGAATAGCCCTTTGCTACTAACCGAGCTTTGTATTTCTCCATTTTTCCTTCTGCATTCAACTTCCTTTTAAATACCCATTTTCTACCAATGGGATTTCTTCCATTCGACAACTCCACTAGATCCCAAGCCTCATTCTTATCCAAGGCTTCCATTTCTTCATCCATGGCCTTTTTCCATAGCTTTCCATCCTCTGAATTCATTGCCTCCCTAACAGTTCTAGGATCATCATCAGTAATAGACAAAGAAAAATTTGAACGGAAATAAGATGGAGTATAACTTTCTGGTAGCCTTCTTTCTCGAAATGATCTCCTCAATACTGGAGTATGAGGATATTCTTCTTCTGATTCTTGTTCTTCTGTAGAGTCTGATTCATCATCCTTTAAATCAAACTTTATTTTCTCTAGTTCTTCCTTACTTGGTAGGACTTCCTGTTTAACAACATCCTTCATTTCTCTAAATACCACATCTCGGCTATACACTACCTTCTTATTTTCTGGGTTCCAAAGCTTATAACCTTTGAGACCATATTTATACCCAATAAAGATACACTTTTCAGCCTTCTTATCTAGCTTACTCCTGTTTTCCTTTGGAACATGAACATATGCCTCACAGCCAAATACCTTGAGATGTGTGAGAGAAGGTTTCTTACCAGTCCATACCTCTTGTGGAGTCTTGTCATCCAGTGCTGATGAGGGTGATTTGTTGACTAGGTAACATGCAATACCCACTGCCTCTTCCCAAAATTATTTCCCTAACCCGACACCACTAAGCATGCACCTTGATTTTTCCATCAGCGTCCTGTCCATCCTTTCTGCAAGTCCATTCTTCTGAGGTGTATATGTAGTAGTCTTATGCCTTTCTATACCACACTTCTTACAKAATTATTCGAATTCATTCCTACATAACTCTCCGCCATTATCTATYCTCAACACCTTAATTCTTTTCTCTGTTTGATTCTAAACAAGAGCCTTAAACTCTTTAAACCTGTCAAAGACTTTATATTTCTTCCYGAGGAAATATATCAAAGTATTCCTCGAKAATTCATCTATAAATGAGACATAGTACACATATTTTCCCAATGATGGGACCAACATAGGTCCAAAAAAATCACTGTGAACTAGTTGTAGAATTCCTTTTTCCCTCATTGCTCCAGAGGGGAATCTTACCCGATTTTGCTTCCCATATACACAATTTTCAAATAAATCAAAATCCAGAGAGAACTTAGACATAAATTCAACCATACCTTTACCGTGTAGTAGTCAAAGACCCTTCTCTCCGATATGCCTCAGTATTTGATGCCACAACATAACCTTTTATCCAGAGGCTATAGGAGTTCTTTCTTATTCAACTCCAATATCAGGAACAATGGAACTATTACACCCATTACTAATAATTCTTCCTTACAACTTATACAGAGTTCCAAACCGAACTCCCTTCAACAACACCATTTCTCCTCGAACCATCCTATAGGTTTCCTTTTAAAATATTGTTTTTACCCCTGCATCGTCAATTTTGCTTACAGAAATCAAATTTCTGGCCAATCCTGGGATGTGAAGAACATCATGTATTTTTCTAATCCTTCCATCTATGAGCCTCAACTTGAATTTTCCTCGACCTATGATTATGTTTGCTGAGTCATCACCTAGGAAAACATTTCCTCCATCATACCTTTCGTATTGACAGAAACACTCCATGTGTGGAGTCATATGAAAGGATGCACCTAAGTCAACCAATCATGCCTCATGATCTACATGTGTGCTTGAAGAAGCCAAGTACACATCCCATCCTTCTTCCTTGGATTTCTTTTCTTCTGTAGAAGGATATTCTTCAGATCCCTTCTTTTTCTCAACTTTGGATCTACACTACTTCTTGTAGTACCCTTCTTTTCCTCATCTCCAACATACCTTTACAAACTTTCCGGGATATTTAGATCTACCCTTAGACTTAGTTATCCCACTTAATAACTTAGATCTATTTATTTCTTGGGAGCGTCCTCTTGCAAATAATGCATCCGTTCTCTTTCCTTCCATATTCTTCTGTCTCTTCTCCTCCAACAACAAGGATGAGACCACTTCATCAAACTTCAAGGAAGTTGTATTACTACCTATGGCAACAACCAGACTATCCCACGAGTCTGGTAGAGAACACAGTAAATTGATACACTTATCTTCATATGAAATTTTAATCTCAATAGATACTAACTGACTTACCACAGTATTGAAGGCATTCAAATGCTCTGTCACCGAGTCTCCATCTCTCATCCCTAGGTTATACAACTTATTTCTTAGAAATAGTTTATTTACTAGGGACTTAGACTGATACAATTTCCCCAACTTATCCCACAAATCCTTGGTTGTATCTTCCTCTGACACATTCAGTAATACTGAATCTGAGAGACAGTCGGATTGTGCTCTTCGCCTTCCGATCCAACTTTTTCCAGTCATCTGCTGAAGTTCTTGTAGGTGCAGTACCTGGATCTACTGCGATCCAATGATCTTTGTCCACTAAAAGATCTTTCATCTTGAGCCTCCACAACTCAAAATTTTTCCCATTAAACTTCTCGATCTCCATTTTCGAATTGCTCGCCATTTCTTTTCACTTGAAAAATCAATACCATAGATCTCCCACTATAACAAGGCTTATCACAGTCCCGAGCCAAACCCTTGACCACAAACACATCCCCCTGAAGCCAACAAAGCTGTAATACCAAATGTGGATTTTAACCTTGTACAATATTTAATGCAAACATATTTTTAGTAAAAGAACAAAAAAGATACAATGGAAAATACAAACATTACACAAATATTTCCCCCCTAGAAACCCAAATTGGGAAAACCAACATATTCTATATTCATTCATTGCAATACATTGTTTACAATACAATATACATATATGAGCCAACGACATCCAAAACCCTAACCCAATGACATGGATTAATCAACAACCCTAATTCCTTAATTGGAAATAGAAAACCATCGGCAAAAAACATGTGCCGAAAAACCTCCCAACAATGGACACGAAAATCGAGGCAACACAAAAAACGAGGAAAAAATGTGACACGTTTCTCAAGGAAAAATTGAGGAAAATGTGACACTACTACTCATTCAAACAATATAACACATACCCAACAATGCTCTGCTACAATGGTGGTACGAGAAATGTGGTCCTTATCTTGTGACCCTTCGGGTTCTGAGTCATATTTGGTTTCCCAACCTTCTTTGGTTGATACAACAATCGTACAGATGCAATATTTGGTCGAAACCACTCTTGTCTTGGATGGTGATGCATATATTTACCATGTTGTCTCGCATCATGTTCAACCAATGGTCGTGTCGATGAAATCTTCAGCCGACACCACTCCTATTTTAGGGAGTGATACATCTCTTGACCATGTTGTCTTGCATCTTATTCAACCAACGGTTGAGGTAGTGGTAATTCTGATGCAATCTTCGGTCAATCCCACTCTTCTCTTGGAGAGTGACAAGTCTAAGGAAGTGACATTTCCAATGCAATCCTCGATCAATCCCAGTCTTGTTTTGGAGGGTGATGCATCTTTCGACTATGTCCTTAACATTTCTAGTTCTGTACCTTATTAATAAGGGAGCATTCCACTCTTGCCGAGTACGCTCCCTCCAAGTCCTAAGATGGTTCCCTTTTATTGGGATGATATTGTAGAGCCTTGACTTCCTTCTATGCAAGGATCCTCTCAAGTATTTTATCCTCCTCGGCTTGGAAAGTTTTGGGTTCTCCCAAGCTTGTGTCAACTACCAATGAGTTGCGAGATTTCATCAGAAGTCCTGCACGAGAGCCTTGGCCTCCCTCATTATATGATTCTTATAACAACATCCCCCCACATCTTGTTTAATCTCTTTTCCCACTCTTTAAAAAAAACAAAAATATTGTCGAGTGAACTTGTCTCTTTCACACTCGTTAAATGGTTGTGAAAGGACATCTATTTGGTGTAAGTTTAACCCTTTTTTGGACCAAGTAGACTACTTACGAAAAATGAACACTCTAGTCAACATTGGCTAGAAGAGTTCTCCTGGGTATTATTTTATACTTTTTAAGGCCTAGGGGACTAAATCTATGAAAAAGGACATTCTTTGGGGTTAAGTTGTAATCACATTGCATCATCCTACTTGCAATATTGAGCCTATTTCCGGTTCTTGCTTTCTCGTTATAAGCCTCTTACCTCAACAATTTGCATTACTAGCCAAGCAGAGCCTTTTTTATATCCGTTGCAGCTTGACACCCTGTACCCTAAGAGGAAAAATTCCCCCAAGTGTCCATGGCTCCCATGCACTTCCTTGCATTGAGAATATGTATGTTCTATTGTTTAGATCTAGTTGCTTACTCACAACACTCGTTTCCTCCCTTGTATCATAGCATTTATTTGCATATGAAAAAACAAAAAAGACGGGTGGGAAAAGAATATTATTTCATATTAGCAACAATCATGTTGCCTTTGAACAAAGAACAAATGTTTGAGTCCATTATCATCCAAAGTTTGGGTTTAGCATGACCTTAGGAAGTTGAGCTCATTACTTAGAGTTTACTCCTTCGGTTGGTTATTCTTCCAGTCCCTATGGAGAGTTTGTTGATGCCTCCTGCATCATGAAGTTTCATCATCAAGTCTATGCTTCATGAGTTATCCATATGTCTCATTCTCTTGTTCAAAGGAAGTCTATAAGCATGTGTCGACCATTTCTCATAATTATTGACTTTGCATTTTGGACATACCCTTTTTGTGTCTTAGAATTACATGAAGTTGTAGTCCTACCATGCATGTTGGTCCTAATTTCATTATAGGTAGGTAACCTTGAACCCAACAGTCGACATCTCCTTATTTGTCCCTGCCTGGGGGGTTTCCCTTGTGTTTGATGGAAAGAAATCTATTCACACATTGGGATTCATGTAGTGTCTTGGATGCCATTATCCTTATTGGTGGTTTCATTGCCTTTGTCAGAAGTCTTCCTTATTGGCTGCTATTCAGAGGGTCTTTTTCGTGCACTACTTGCATCTGGTGCATGAGAAAGACGCACAGGTTTGTTGGTTCATGAACATATTATTCATCCGAGATCCTTCTAATCATAAAGCTACTTCTTTGTACCTTGTGTTGACTGATGAGAGATGCCTTAATGCTCTCCTTTCAGTGGGTCTCCTTCCATCGACTTCAACTCATCTATTTTGGAAATGATACCTAGAGTCATATGAGTTCCCAAAGGCTTGTAGTCATCGGTGGTAGGTTCTCTCTCCATCAACAGTTGGGAATACATAAATGTCTCTTGATCGATGGATTCTTCAAGTGTTTGACCTCAAAACCCTTATTCACACTTGTAAGAATGTACTTGGTGCCTTGATACCTACTTTCATTATCGATAGGTTGTATCATGTTTGTTAACGGTATACCTTAATGACCAGTAATCAAATGAAGTCTCATTGTGTTCGACATCGACTCATCTATTCACATGATGTAGACTTTCACCTTCGACGGATAGTGTAGAATACCTCCATATTACAGCAACAACATTTCTATTATGTTGTTGTCTTTCATTGGACCAGTACATATATGACTTTAGTGATCATGGGAGATTAGATTGTATTCCATTCTATATAGATATCTTCAGATTGATTTTGAGACTGGTTTTCCACTGGGCCTTGTTCGTGACTATGACATCCTATGGCATGTGTCTACTTTCTATTGCCTATTCATGGCCATGAACAACTATTCAGTATATTTCTACATGGATATGCAGTGCAATTCAAATTGGCAGCCATGTGTACAAAGTCATTATGGATTGTAATATTCTCATGAGTAGCTAGCACTTCCAGTTGAGCCTCCATTACTCCACTTCTGGGAATTATAATGCATTTCGTCCATCGCAGATACTCCTCTGACCTCACACATTAGGGGCATCTGTTATAGCTAATTTTGCCTCACCCCACACAACTTGCTTGATGGCCTTTTCATTTCCCTATGCAGACTTGAAGTCCCCTTTTGTACTTCCCAGATCCAAAAAACACATTTTTCCACAGATATGTGCCCTACCAATTAGACAACAAGCGTATATGTAGGTTGCTCCACTACAACCCGCATACATCGGGTTTGGTGCTCAAAATTAAAAATTGTGTCGGGTTTCCATGTCACGTCACGAGATCCATGATCCTTGACCTTCCATATACTAGAAACATTCCAACTTGACCCTTCATTTCCATTTGAAGGCTATAAATTGATCCATATCCAAGCCATGGAAGAGGAGAAAATTCAACTTTTGAGAGCAAATATACTCTAGAGAATTTTTCACTTCACATTAAGTCTGCATCCCTTTATCTTTTAAATTTTGAATTCATTGTTTAGCCCCCAAGCTCTTCCTTCTTTGATGGATAACCTCATTGACTCCTTTATATGATCTTGCCTTTAGTGGAGGATTGAAGTGGTGGAGGCCCAACTGGAAGGGGATTAGTTTCTCGGTTCCAAGACGTACCGACACAGAAGTTTGTCACCTATACACTTTTGTTGATTATTTTAATATAAATAATCTTTTCTCATCTAATTGATATATTACAAATATTTGAATTATTATTCCATGGGAGTATTTGCCATGTATGTTAATGGATTATGTTATTTTATGTGCTAACATTATATATTATCACCATATGCTTGTGTATCTTGGTTGTTGAGGACAAGTTGTAGGTATAAAGCTTTGAGTTGTGTGCTCAACAATGGTATTCATCGAACGTCTTGAAATTGTCTTGTTAGAATTTCATTTATATAGCATACTTGGGATTAGAGTTGATTTCTGTAGTCATTCCGTCTGTTGTGGTTTACCCCATGCTATAGAGAGATTTTCCTCATAACAAGTGGATTGTGGAATTATCTGGGCTATGTTTGGATAGTGAGAGACACCCTCTTTTGTGGATTCCTAGCCCCATCTTGGGGGTGACTTGTTGTTGAGATTTGGAACAACAAGTCTATGGTTGGGTGGAATGTCTGTCCTATGCAATTGGTTGCATGACTGTTTTAAAAGATAAGTGTTTTTATCATGAATCCGAGTTATATTATGAGTTTAATTATTGTGCATTCACTCTGTGTTTGAGAATGATTATGTTATTGCATTTGAGTTTATTAGTTGCATTCATGTTTATTTTAGAATTTTGTATATGCATTTAGTTAATGGTATCAGAAATGGTTAAATACATATGATTTGGGTAGTTGGTAATCTATAGGAAGTGTAAGAAGAAAACATATTTTATGTGTATTTCTGCTAGTAATGGGCCTCAACAAAATTGGGGAACATTACATATTGGTATCAAAGCTCAAAGTTCAACACCAAGATTGTATGAGCCAAGACCAATGCAAAATTGGAAGAATTTCACTTTTGCATAGTTTCACCTATGACGAATTTGAGGGAAAATGGTGAAAACAGAGTGAAATCCCCAAATTTATGAGACTTTTCAAGTTTAAAGTGCCTCAGAACAGTTGAGGAGAGGATTAATGGTATAAATCTACAGGTTGTAGAGTTAAATTTGGTTGGGAAGGGGACATTTTGAATTTTAATGGTGATTGAAGAGTTGGAGAGTCGGCGACCCAGATTCCATTTGACTTGGTGATCAATGGTCGAGATTCATTTAGGAAAAATTAAAAGCTTCCAAGTTCATTGAAGAAAATTTTGGGAGAGATTATGAAATTCTCGAAAATTTGTAATTTTCGAGATTTTTGAAACATTTTGTACAGTGAGGTTGATTGACAAGGTCCACGGTGACAGTTCCAAGGTAAATTCCACGATAGGATTGCGAGTTGTGGGTTGTGGAAAAATATTGATGACGTGATTTTGATAACATGTGGGGAAAAGTCCGCGAAGATAAAATATTGATTGCCTTGTAGGCTGCAGGTCACATGTAAATCTTAGTGACATGCTTTGACAACCCGTGGGGGAAATGATGGAAGGAAAATACCGAAAGGATTGCGGGTTGTGGATTGTATAAAATATTAATGATATGTTAATTGACATTCCGATGGGAAGATTCTGCAATGTTGGGTATGTGTTATATGCTTGCGATTTTTTGCGTCCGTTTTGGTGGTTTTTTCGACACATGGTTTTCGTCGATGGTTTTCTAATCTTAATTAAGGAATTAAGGTTGTTGACTAATCCAAGTAAATGGATTAGGGATTTTGGATTCCATGGGATCCTATATATTGTATTGTATTGTAAACAATGAAGATATGATAAATAGAATATTAGAGGTGCAACTCTAAAATAGGTTGTTGGTTTTCTCGGTTTGGGTTTTGAGGGTAAAATATTTGTGTAATGTGTGTGTTCCATTGTGTCTTTTCTATTTTTATTAAGAATGTATTTGTAGTATTTTACTATACAAGGTTAAAATATACATTTGGTATTAGAGTTGTTTTTGGCTTCAGGGGGACTCCTTTATGGATAAGGGTTTGGCTCATGTTTGTGATAAACCTTGTTATAGTGGGAGACTTGTGGTATTGATTCTTCAGGTGAAAAGAAATTGTGATCAATTCAACAATAGAGATCGATAAATTTAATGGGAAAAGTTTTGAGATATGGAAGCTCAAGATGGAATATATGTTGGTAGACAAAGATTAGTGGATCACGGTCGATCCATGTACTGCACCTACAAGAACGTCATCGTAAGACTGGAAAAATATGGATAAGAAGACAAAGAGCACAATCCAGTTATGTCACTTAGATTCAATATTACTGAATGTGTCAGGGAAAGCTATAACCAAGGCATTATAGGATAAGTTAGGGACTTTGTATCAGTCTAAGTCCCTGGTAAACAAATTATTCCTACGGAAGGATGTATAAATTGAGGATGAAAGATGGAGACTTGGTGATAGAGCATATGAATGTGTTCAATACAATGGTAAGTCAGTTATTATCTATTGATATTAATATTTCTGATGAAGATAAATGCATTGGTTTATTGTGCTCTTTACCAGACTTGTGGGATAGTTTGGTTGTGGCCATACGTAGTAATACAACTACTTTAATTTTCGATGATGTGGTCTCATCCTTATTGTCGGAGGAGATGAGGCAGAACAACATGTAAGGACAGAGAAAAGAAGAATTGTTTGCAAGAGGAAACTCCTAGGAAATGAATATATATAAGTCCTGAAGTGGGAGATCTAAAACTCCCATAAAGTTTGTAAAGGTATGCTGGAGATATGGAAAAGAAGGGCACTACAAGAAGCAAGGTAGATCCAAAATTGTTGAGAGAGGGAAGGGATATGATGATTCTCCTTTTACATAAGAAAAAACCTCCACGGAAGAAGGAGGGTATGTTTACTTGGCTTCTTTAAGAACACATGCAAATCATGAAGCCTGGTTGGTTGACTCATGTGCATTCTTTCATATGAATCCTCACAAGGAGTGGTGAATATGAGAATATGAAAGGTATGATGGAGGTGATGTTTTTATAGGTGATGAATCGATAGACAAAATCATAGGACGAGGAAATTTCAAGTTGAATATCATGTATGGAAGGATTAGAATGCTCCCTGATGTTCTACACATCCTAGGATTGGCCAAAAATTTGATTTATGTAAGCAAAATGGACGATGCAGAAGTAAAAATAGTATTTGAGAAAGAAACCCGTAGGATGGTTCAAGGAGAAATGGTGTTGTTGAAGGGAGTTCATATTGGAACTATGTATAAGATTCATCGAAACACTATTAGTGATGGGTTCAATGGTTCCATTATTCTTGATATTGGAGCTCAAGAAGGAAAAACTCCTACAGTCTTTGGAGAAAATACTATGTTGTGGCATGAAAGACTGGGGAATATCGAAGAGAAGGGCCTTCAACTACTACATGATAAAGGTATGGTTGAACATATGTCTAACTTCTCTCTATATTTTTATTTATGTGAACATTGTGTATATGGGAAGCATAATCGAGTAAGATTCCTCTTTGGTGCATCGAGGGCAAAGGGAATTTTATAGTTGGTGCACAATGATGTGTTTGGACCTGTGTCGGTTCCATCACTAGGAAAACATGTGTACTATGTCTCATTTATAGATGAATTCTATAGGAATACATGGATATATTTCCTTAGGAAGAAATATGAAGTCTTTGACAGGTTTAAATATTTTAAGTTTCGTGTGGAGAATCAATAGAGAAAATAATTAAGGTGTTGAGGATGAATAATGGTGGAGAGTTCTATGAAAATGAATTCGAAGGATTATGTAAGATATATGGTATAGAAAGGAATAAGACTACTCCATATACCCCTTAGTACAATGTAGTTGCAGAAAGGATGAACATGATGTTGATGGAAACAACAAGGTGCATGCTAAGTAGTGTCGGGTTACAGAAATAATTATGGGAAGAGGCAGTGGGTACTGCATGTTACCTGGTCAATCGATCACCCTCAACAACACTGGATGAAAATAATCCACATGAGGTATGGAATGGTAAGAAATCCTCTCGCACACATCTCAAGGTATTTGGATGTGAGGCCTATGTTCACATTCCAAAGGAAAAAATGAGTAAGCTAGATGAAAAGGATGAAAAGTGTATCTTTATTGGGTATAAAGATGGTATGAAAGGATATAAGCTTTAGAACCCAGAAACTAAGAAGGTAGTGTATTTTTGAGATGTGGTATTTAGAGAAATGAAAGATGTTGTCAAACAAGAAGTCCTACCAAGAAAGGAGGAACTAGAGAAAATAGAGTTTGAGTTGAAGGATGATGAATCAAACTCTACAGAAGAACATGAATCAGAAGAAGAAGATCCTCATACTCCAGTATTGAGTAGATCGATTCAGGAAAGAAGGAAACTGGAAAGGTATACTCCACCCGATTTCCATTCAATTTTTTCTTTGTTTATTACTGAATATGATCCTAGAACTATTAGGGAGGCAGTGGATTCAAAGGATGTAAAACTTTGGAAAAATGCCATGATTGAAGAAATGGAAGCCTTGGGAAAGAACGAGAATTGGGATCTAGTGGAGTTGTCCTGGAATAAATCCCATTGGTAGCGAATGGGTGTTTAAGAAGAAGATGAATGCAAAAGGAAAAGTGGAGAAATACAAAGCTCGGTTAGTAGAAAAAGGTTATTCCCAGGTAGAGGGAATCGCCTTTAATGATATTTTTGTCTTGTTGCAAAGTTAACTTCAATTAGATTTATTTTGTCTGTTGTTGATGTGTTTGATTTTGAAGTAGAATAGATGGTTGTGATGATAACATTCCTACATGGGAATATGGAAGAATAAATCTACATGAAGTAGCTAGAAGGATTTATTGTGAAGGTAAATAAAGAGTTAGTGTGCAGGATGAAAAATTCCATGTAGGGGTTAAAGAAATCACCAAGGATGTGGTATCAAAATTTTGATACGCATATGTTAGAACTTGGCTTCACAAGGAGCAAAGAGGATCACTATGTGTATTTCAAATTAATCGGCGATCATTTCATTTATTTGGTCTTGTATGTGGATGATATGTTGCCGATAGGAAACAAGAAGGAGATTATCCATGATGTGAAAAATCAGTTGTCCTCTAAATTTGACATGTAGGATCTTGGCGATGTATATTTAATTTTGGGCATAGAAATTAAAAGAGATTGGATAAATAGGAAACTCTGGTTAAATAAGAGGAAATATGTCGAGACAATATTGCAGATATTTAATATGCATGAATGTAAACTAGTCAGGGTTCCCATTCAAGAAGGTGTAAAGTTATTTGTGGATCAGTGTCCCAAGACACATGGAGAGGAATAATACATGTATCGTATTCCATATGCAAATGTGGTTGGAAGTTTGATGTATGAAATGGTTTTTATTAGACCAGACATTTCACATGTAGTGGGAGTTTTGAGCAGGTATATGTCAAAACCAGGGAAGGAACATTGGATACCAGTAAAAAGGGTTTTCAGGTATTTGTGTGACACTACTAGTTTTGGATTGTGCTACCAAGAAATACTAGGATTGGAAAGAGTGTTGGAAATGCATGGGTTTGTTGATGTAGACTAGGCTAGATATATGGATCATAAAATATCTACAAGTGGGTATGCGTTTAACTTGTTTAGAGGAGAAATCAGTTGGGTGAGCAAAAGTTAGTTTGCAGTGGCACTCTCAACTACATAAGTTGAATACATGGTATCCACTCATGCAAAAAAGGAAGCAATATGGTTACAAAGATTGTGTTCATGTATTAGGTTGGTACAAAAAGTTGCAAGGATATATTGTGACAGTTAGAGTGCAATCTTCCTGGCAAAAATCCCGTCTTATCATTCAAAGACAAACTAGATTGATGTTCAATATCACTTTGTGAGAGACATGGTTAAAGAAAATAAAGTGTTGTTGATGAAGTTGGACACTTTGAAGAATGTTGCAGATTAATTAACAAAATATGTGATCACTGAGAAGTTCTCTTTGTAATTTTTAAACCTATGAAGTAAACCAATGCATATAGATTCTTAATCAAAACATAAATTAATCAATGGATCATAGACATAATACACAGAGATTTAAATCGGAAACCCTTAACTGAGAGAAAACCCACCTTGCTTGGTACTGCACCTTGCAACTCTTTATTGTATTAATTTCACCATTCACCATACAATATATACAATGTTTTAGGTATTCCGTAGCTACCAAAACCCTAATCCCTTAATCCAGGATTAATTTATAAAATCGCTAAAAATAACAAAATCCGCAGTTGTTGAATATGACGCGCCCACACAAACACATGCAAAGAATATAACACATACCCAACATTCTCCCACTTGTTGTTTTCTTTGCATCCAGGGGTCCACAGGATTGTATAGTCAACAATTCAGGGAAATAATGCCCATTGTTACTCTACACCAGGAGAACTTTTCTGTGATCACATAATTTGTCAATGAATCCGCAACATTCTTCAAAGTGTCAACCTTTTCCAGCAACACCTTCTTTTCTTCAACCATGTCTCTCACAAAGTGATATTGAACATCAATATGCTTTGTCTTCGAATGATAAGATGGGTTCTTTGCCAGGAAGATTGCACTCTAAATGTCACAATCTAATCTCACTACTTGTTCTACCAACCCAATACTTGAACACAATCTATGTAACCATACTGCTTCCTTGCTTGCATGAGTGGCTGCCATGTATTCAACTTCTGTAGTTGAGAGTGCCACTACATCCTGTCTTTTTCTCATCCAACGGATTGCTCCTCCAAATAGGTTAAACACATACCCACTTGTAGATCTTCTGTGATCCAGA
>SNQJ01S0017510.1:301641-324224 GCA_010110895.2 Picea sitchensis | reverse complement strand
TCCTAGTCTCCTATATATACCAAGGAGACATTTTCATTTTGAATCATCTTGTACTTGAACATTTAAGTGGGGTAAAAGGAGGTTGCCCCCTCGAAGAGGCTTATTATCTGAAATTATATCTTTTTCAAGGCGTTGAGTACTTCTCCTGAGGTTTTTCTATGCTATATTGATGTTTGGTTCTTAACAGCTTGCTTCCTCCCAATCTCGTGACTTTCGAACTTTTGAATTCTCTATCCTGCAGGCCCACATAGTACAATTGTCACTGACTAAGGAACCGGCACATGGTATGCCTAGGAAGTTCCACATCACCCCAGATGATGTCATCCAACCCCACAACGTCTACCCTTTCACTTCAAAACTTTGGGTTTCAGGATTTTGTGCATTATCACTTTCCCCTTCTCCTGATTGCCCCAGTCCCAAACTCTCCCTGGATAATCGACGATCCTCATATCTCCCGCCTCCAATGGTCGAGATTCACTTTGTGATTCCTTGCTTCAGGAGTGTTCACCTCTCTTCACTTCCAATATCTCAATTTTGAGAATTCTGAAGGGTTCTCGTGACTGACCCGTGCACAACTTCTCAAGATCTAATGATCAAGCTCTCCCTTCAGATCTATGGTGTATATCTCTTCCGGGACCTCAGAGCTTCGAACTTCGAAAGTTTGTGCCTTAGCACACCTCACTTCTCTCGATTGTCAAACTCTAAAATCACGACCTACCGTGAGATCTAATGGTGAGACTTCTTCCTAGATCTACGGTGTAGATATCTTCTCAAACTTCAGAGTTTCGGGGTATCGACCTTTCTCATTGCTTGCATCCTGCTTCACTGAAATCGCAAAGTCTGAAGGGCTTCTAGGTTAACCCTTCTACGCTTTCTCCATATCTGATGACTGTGAAGGCTTCCCCTTCTCTTGAATAGATCCTATGACCAACATTACTCTATGACCCAATACCACTTCTGTCATGGTTTTACAATACTGCTACCCCTCCTAAACTGCGTAATACGGCCAAAGCAGCCTCTTGGCACTCAAGAATGATCCGAGGTTCGAAATTGGTCCCTCTTGACACAATTTATACCTGCAACCTTGGTCCAAAGACCACTTATCCAGCCCATGCAGGATCAGTTCCTGAAACCATGGCTCTGAAATTGAATTTTTTCCATTTTGACAACAATTATTCCCGAACTTTCACTTCAACTTACACTAACATGGCCCATCCAGACTCAATGTTGAAATCCTTGGCTCTGATACCAGATTGTAACATCCCCAACCACCAACAGTCTGGGAAATGATACCAGGCGTAAATACATACATACATAGATAAATTTAACATGCATTTCATTTGAAATAAAACACATAACACAACATTATTTCTATCATACATATTCAAATGTAATAGACAGTAATTCATATATGCAACGAGATACATGATAACATAAAAATTAATCACATTAATAATACTTATCTTTTCAGCTGGACTAACACCACCAACTATGTGTAGACCTTCCATGAACCTCCTAGCCTTAGACCGCACTACTCATCACTATCAGCAGTAGGTCACTCCCGAGCTGGAACTAAGCTCCACCGGGCAAGGGAATCCTATGCTAGGCAAGGTCAACAGGAAGACACACATTTTATGAGGAAGGATTCTCTCCCAGGAGTCATTTATGCCCACTGCCCACAGACTCTCATTCCCCACATGCCTCTCCCACCCCAGGAGTATACGCCTTCACTGTCCTACAATCCATCGACTGCTAAACCTCCTTTGCCTTGGGCTTCAACAACAGGTCGGACCATAATTTTTCGAGCTCTGTGGAAGCTACAAGACCCCCTCCAGGAGTTCTCACTTCCTCCGTGCACTCTCTCACCTAGAGAGAGTCGCTCACAGGCCTGACAACCCGCATCTTCAACCACGGGCCTGACAACCTGCTTCTTCAACCACAACCACCTCTCTCACCTGGAGAGAGTGTTGCATACAGGCCTGACAACTTGCTTCTTCAACTCTATTCCCACACAAGGAGGAAAACAACAAGGCTCAAAGAGGAACAAACAATGGCAACAAGCCACACTCATCTAAGGGACTGCATGGCCACAACAACCAACAACTATGACACACATGACATAGGAAAATACAGGATGCTCGGGCTTTAAAGAAGACGCAGATCAGTCTGCAGTTCTCTCTGGGTTCATAGGGTAACATAGGTCAGTTTTTCCCCCTTACCATGAGTGGTTTCTCATTTGAAAATGGATGTACATAGGTTGATGATTGAGACCAACGAGTTCATATGGGAATGGGAAAATGACAACAAAAAACAACCTTCACCGCGTGCGGGTATGCAGATGTAGACGCAGAGGCTAAAAATAGGTTCAGGTGGAGGATGGAAGCATGGCCAATGAACCCAGACGAAGGATGAACGAATGGAGGAGAAAACCCCCAACACGAGTTGACTCTTGGGTTTTAGCTACATGAGCCTAGGTCGACACCTGTCTTCCTGGGGCTACATGCACTCCACTTCTCATACGTTCCTTTTTCTAGGAAATAAGGGAACACTTGGTCAATTATCTACCTTAGCCTTTTAGGAAATAATAATAAATTATTATCCCCTTTAGAGGTAATCCCCCTAGCTTATCCCCTAGGCCCAAACCTTCAACCCCCTTTCCCTTACCCATCCTTGTGGAAGCTTAGTCCCCCATCACTCTTTCTTTGTGATCGGACTGAACGCAACGATGAAATTATATTAAATATATGAGCATTTACACATATACAAAACAGGGTCCTGGCCTTTAACACCTAGGTTCTCCATCCTATTTAGACATAAGCTTATCAACTTAGAATTGCTCGAATCACCATCCTATAAACATAATTACAATTCAGTAGGGGCTCGGCCTTGTGGTATTACAAGGTGGTTCAAATTACTCAAGGCTTCTCAGTTACCCAGGAATTCTCAAATGAAAACCATTAGTAGTAAGGCGATGCTCAGAATTCCCAAACGAAAGTGACCTACAAAGATATTTTTTCTCTTATATATATCGATGATGAGATACTCTCTGTATGTTGTTTTCATTCTCTTCTTCTCTCATTCAGTCATGTCATGATGATCAGTAATCACTGTTGGATTTCAGTTCCCTCATCGACGATGATCCTTCTGATTCCATGGAGTTTAGAGTGTGGCCATGTCTTTTATCATGACTTTAGGATAGTGCAGGGGAGGAGTATAGAGGATCCCCTATGAGTTTAAAGTTTACGACGGTTCAGTTTCACAAGGGCATAGCTACACCCCAATCGTCTATGGATTCTGTAAAGATCAATGACGTTGATGAGGGATTTGAACACCAACATAGGTTATTGTAATTGTGATATGAGATAACATGGGGAAAAAAGAAAAAGAATAATGAGCACTAGTACAGATAGAGTGAAGAGGAAGATATGTTAAAAATTGATAGAAAAGGATATTGTGTAAATGTGTCAATTACGTTGTGTTGTAGAGTAGCCGGTGGGAGCTTATGCTGGTTGGATTCTTAATGCATATTTGTATGGATTTACACATTCCAGGAGTTTCAATCCCACTCTGGCCAAACCAAGGGATTGTTTTCATTATAAAAAAATGGATTTACACATTCCAAGAGTTTCAATCCCACTTTTGCATAGATGTCTTAAAATTTAGAAGGTTTTGTATTGGATGTTTAAAATTTAGGGTGGTGGCACTATTACTTTATATTCATATTCATAGTTATTAAGAGATTACATTTTATATGAATAATACTAGTTAAGAGATTACATTTTAAATTATCAAGAGATTATTTATCAAGAGATTACATTTTATAATAATAATAATAGTTATTAAGAGATTATCAAGTTTATTATACATTTCAGGAGTTTCAATTCCACTCCGGCCAAATCAAAGGATTGTTTATGTTATAAAAAAAATATTCATATTCATGATAAGTTAGTTGTTATTTAATAATCTTGACATCGTTTTGTATTTATAATAATCTTCTTGTGATCTTATCAAATAATAATAATAATAATCCTTTTATGTAACAATTCTTTATGTTAATTATGTTTTGTATTGGATGTCTTAAAGTTTAAATAATTGCAAATTGTTTACGAGCATTGTAACTAAAACTTCAAATTGTCAGCTGGATCTATTTAATACTCAATGCCTCGGGATTAGTAGTACTAGACAACAATTTTCCATCGCAAGAACTAGCTTCTCTTTTTCACAGAATTTCATCAAGGGTGATCTTGGGTTTTACTCATCAGATATAGTGTAACAACAACATGAATTATATGAGGGAAAATTAACGATGTAAAATAATGTATACGACATAAAATATTGGTTATGGTTATGGATGTATATAACATGAATTAATACTACTTCATATCAGTAACATAATGTATACAACATAAAATCTTGGTTATGGGTGAAATCTGTACTTCTAATGGTTTTGGAAAATAAAATAACTGAAAGTCTTCTTTAAGATTATATGTTAAATCCATAGAATAAAGAGAGCTACATGAGTAAGAACTTAGAAGTTTCAACCTGTAAGGAAATTACATATTTGTACCTGAAAATAAATAAAAACAAAGGTTATGCACCTTTTCCACATTTACTCAACAACCGTGACAAGTCAGAAACACCGTAATATCCAATAGTGCGGCCTAAGTGATCTTGTGCTATTTTTTTTTAATTAAAAACAATTTCCATTATCCAAAAAATCATTATGTTACAACTATTTTTTACATTAAAGACCAGACTCACTGCAAAGGCAAGTCTCATGTTTATGGTCTCACAACTTATTGTGGTGAAGTTACAGTAAAGTTAATGGCAAAATCTCAGTGTCACATTAGTTGCAACAAATAGTTTCCTTAGACAAAAACTCTACATTGAGGTTTTCACGGAAGGATTTTTCTACCAACATTGCTTTCCATGACTGATTGTCCCAATTCTTTCTTGTTCCTTATTTGTTCAAGAGAGCACATAGACCAACTTCAACTAGTAATCTTCTATTTGTGTATTGGGTTTTAAGTCCTCTATGTCTTGTTATGGAAAGTCGTTAGTAATATTCTATTTGTTTATTGGTTTTTAAGTCCCGTGTCTTGTTATGGAAAGTCATTAGTAATATTCTATTTGTTTATTGGGTTTTAAGTCTTCTATGTCTTGTTATGAAAATTCAGATAAATTACCTTGCTTACAACATAATGTTTTATTGGAGTTATAAGAGATGTCAAATGTCCAAAGACTAACATTTCAAATATGGAAGGAAATGTTGCTTCTTTCTTGTGGACACATGTTTGGCATCTCCTGTATTGGAAAGTGACTTCAACAATATTGGCAAGGTAAGAATATTCAAGTTCACCAATTGTTGATTTCCATGGTGTGATGTTAAATGGACTAGTAAGACTATTAAGTTCTTAAAAAAATTAATTATTCTTCTATTGTTTTTGTTGCAATCAAATCTTGGAAAATTATAATTTTGTATATGCAATCAAATCTTGGAAAATTATAATTTTGTATATGAAAACATTGCACATTGTCCAGAATGAAATAACAAGGCTGAGTTGGTTGACATTATATTTCTTTATGTATGAGTTATAGCTCTCAATGGGAGACAATATTGATAGAACATTTTTTTTGTTACCAGAAAAAAAAAACCCTATCTTCTACTGAGTAAATGGAAGGTACAATCCTTAGGTGCTTAAGAGCAATACACAAAAAGTAGCAGAGTCTTAATCCTGCTTATGATGAAGGCCAACTAGTGGCTTGAGAAAAGACAAATCATAGAGTTCAAAAAATGTAGACTACAATCCATGACAATCCCTTACAAAAAACCTTTGCACAGATAATGAACTACGAAAAGACTAAACCGGCAAGTGAAATTACAAATAAAAAAGTATTCCATCTCTTTTGGAGAGTAAATCTCCTTAAGAGAATTCTTCCAAAACAAATTGAATTTCAGGAAGAAGTATAATATCTTTGGAAAGAGCATCGACACCAGTATTTAAATCCCTTTGAATATGAGTAAAGCTAATATGATTAAATAGGACAATGATCTCAAGATTTATGATTAAATATAAATGTTGATTTAATGATGTCATAAGAGTTGTCATATCAGTCTAATTAATGTCTTCAATATTGCCAAGAATGGCATGTACTATACTACATGGAAAACAAGACCATGATTAGATCATGGAAAGAACTTGTCACTTTCCACCCATTTCAGGGAATCTGACTTATCTGTATCATCTGTTGAAGCACTCGGGGTTGTGTTGTGCTTGATATTGTGCCTAAAGCATTGCAAATGCAAACTATTTAGCTTTTTATTGATTTAGGGGTTGAGTAGCCAGCGCTAAATCAAGTTTAATAATTTCATTTGGAGCAAACGAGGCTATATGTCTATTTCCTTACCTTATAAAATTATATATATATACCCTAATTCTTTATAATCCATTTTACATTTACTACATCAATTTTTATTTTTTTTAAATAAATAACAATAAATTACATCATCGTGTTATAGAGGAACAACCAAACATCATGTTTCTACAAGAAACAAAATGCGCAACGGAGGAAATGGATCGAGTTCTATCTTACTGCCAGAATCTAGGGAAAGGTATCTACACTGATGCAATAGGATCGGTCAGAGGCCTAGCAATTATCTGGAACCTGAGTTCAGTGATCATGGAAAATTTCTTCACCACCAGGTGGTCCTCACTGACCTATCGGCTTATCGGTTCCAACAAGCCCAGATACCTCACAAATATTTACGGACCGTCCACACCACGAGACAAAAATGCCTTCATCAGAACCTGGAATGAATTGCCACCCTTACCTCAGGTAGTTGATGGGTTCTTAGAGACGATTTCAATATGATCTGCATTCTGGATGAGAAAAGAGGCGAAGTCAGTGAATTTTCAAGCCCCAATCGACAAGTTAGGCCTCATCGATATGGAAACACTAAATGGACTCTATACTTGGACAAACTGAAGATCAGGATCCCAACAAGTAGCTTGCCGCCTGGATCACTTCCTTATCTCAGACTCCCTCTTAGTGGAGGGAAAATAAATGGAAGCTCGCATCCTTGACACCCCAGGCTTAGATCACTGGCCCATCCAACTGTGGCTAGACATTCCAGCCTCTCCAGGTCAAAAACCCTTCATATTAGAGAGGTTTTGGCTTAACCACCTAGATTTTCAATGAAATGCCCACACTCGGTGGAGGGAGTCATCCATTCTACATGGCTCCAAGATGTACAGATTCCAGCAGAAACTCAAAAAATTGAAGCAGCGTCTCAAAATATGGAACAAGCAAACCTTCAGAAATATCTTCTTGACTCAACAACAACTGAATGAACAAATGAGGATCCTCCAGTTCCAAATAAGAGATCAGGTCATCAATGAGGAGCTCAGGATGCATGAAGAAACAATAAGTAAAAAATTGGATGAAAGAAGAGTCCAAGAGGAGATCCTATGGAGACAAAAATCCCAAGTCTAATGGCTAAAGGAGGGCAATAGAAATACCAAATTCTTCCACACGTATACCCTTCAGCGCAGACATGTCAACTGTATCTTGCATTTGGTCACATAAGAAGGGCACATCCTCCACTCTCATGAGGACCTAGAATCAGAGTTGGTTTCCTACTACCAAGATCTCTTGTCTGAGCCTCTAGGGGATATATCTCAAGCCATAGCTCAAATCACTCAACATATACTTTCCACAATCGTGGTCGAGTAGAATGAAGCACGGATAAGGCCTATGATGATTGAGGAGGTGGATCTGACACTTCATGACACTCTAGTAGGAAAAGCTCCTAGGATGGACGACTTCACTTCAGACTTTTTCCACCACTACTGGCCAATGGTAAGGGAGGAGCTGTGGGAGATCATTGAAGACTCCAGGGCTTCGGGTCAAGTCCTTTTGGCCCTCAATGCCACCTTCCTCACCCTCATTCCCAAAGAAGAGAAAATCAATCACCCAAAATAGTTTAGGTCAATATCTCTATGCAATACAATCTACAAGCTACTAATAAAGGTGATAGATCGATGCTTAAAACCTATCATCTCCTTCATTATTTCACCCGAACAGTCAAGATATGTGGAAGGAAGGAAAATCTTGGACAGTGTTATTCTGGCGCAAGAAGTCATCCATTCTCTTCACAAAACCTGAACTCTAGGTATGATGTTACAACTAGATCTATCCAAAACTTTTGGTAAACTAAGCTGTGATTATATGAAGTCTGTTTTCTTGGCCTTTGGTTTTGAATCCTCCTGGGTTGACTAGATTTTAAATCTCACCTCCTTTGCCTTCTTTTCTATCCTCATCAACGGGGTCCCCTCTCACCGTTTTTCACCCACCCGTGGGATTAGGCAAGGGGATCCCCTGTCTCCTTTCCTATTTATAATCATGGCAGAAGGTCTAAGCCGCTCTATTCAAGCTTCAATAGCAGACCATACCTTGGCTGGATTACCCTTGCATGTCCTCGATCCTCTAGTCTCTCATAGTCAATTTGTTGATGATACCTTAATGATGGGATCCCCCATGGTCCAAGAGGCCCAAAACATCCTCTCTACCATTCAAAACTTTCGTAATGGCTCAGGAATGGATATTAACAAGGACAAATCCCAGATCTTCTTCTTTAATACCCCGATGTCGATCCAACTCCACATTACAATAATAATGGTCATACAAAAGCATATAGCACTCAATAAGAGTCAATTAGGAAGTATTCATCATGCCTTGTAAACTCATAAACTCGTATATAATTCTATAATAATGGTCATACAAAAGCATATAGCACTCAATAAGAGTCAATTAGGAAGTATTCATCATGCCTTGTAAACTCATAAACTCGTATATAATTCTGAGCCACATGAGAGGCGTGATAGCCGTGATTAGAGCAATAATGAGAGCAGTGAGCATTGGGAAGCTAGTTTATTTTTGTTAATAGGAAATACGTCAGCAAGACGAATAGTGGTAGACGGTTCCTCAGTAGCAATGAGCAATATAAGGTCTTCAATCCAAATTCTAACTTTCATTTCCTCCTTTCTACTTTGTGGAAATAACATATTTGAGGCATATTCACTAAAGGGAGAACCCTTATTTGTTGACTAATATTGGTTTTCATTGATGTCAACCCTTGAAGAAAGTCTGGTAGAAAATTCCGGTAGCACAAAGGTTTGGGTAATGGACCCAAGTTTGTTTGATGTAAGGATGACTTATTATTGTCTTTTCATGCTTGATAAGAAGTACAAATGGATGAACTCCAAAGTGGTCCCCTTATGGTGAAAGCCCTCACGGGAAGACGCTTTGCGGATTGAGTTATCCTAGAAGTATGGTTAGATAACCCATTCTTAATTATGGAATAATGAGATTAAGTTCAGTGAATTTGTCAGTGAAACTATCCAAGATGGATAGTTCTTGTCATGCCATTTTCGGTGGTATGTGGAACGTCACATAACTCCTCACGGTTAGAGAGTTATGGCCATGTGAAGTTGGAGGACCCTCATGAGTCATATAGAAGCCCCTAAAAGTCAAAGTGTTTGCAAAACAAATTATTTAAATAATAAAGTAAATGGAGAACTCCCTAAAATAAGGAAAATGTAATGCTACATGAAAGTATAAATAAGAGGCAAAACTCTCTCATTTAATTACACTTGAACACATTGAATATCTTTTGTTGTGTGAGGCTTATTGCAAGTACTCATTAATACATCTGACGCTGTGAAAGTCTGATGTAGTATGAAGGGTTGACGAAAAAATTCCTTGAATTACAACGAACAGTAAAAAAAACCCTATTTTCTAAGGCGTACATAGGCTGACTGTGTATAGGGTGCGTACATATTTAGGCATACGCGGGATGACAATGTATAGGGTGCATACATGTTGGTAAAGCCATGAAACTTGAGAAGATGAAGATGCAAAGGTTCTAAATTCTGAGATCAAGCTCCCTAGAAGGTCTATAGTGCTTAGATACATCATATCTATCCATTGATTCAAAAGGTATGTCTTATTTGTATGAATAGTTGGATTTTGATGTATGCATGAGAAATGGTTATGGATATTTGAGGATTCTCCCTAGAGAGACTAGTGGCTACATGGGATCTTCTGTATAAGTAAGATCTACAGAAATATCATGATGGTATATTTATCATTGATACTTCTTGTTAAGGAAAATCTTGTATCTCTTGGTATATGGCTAAGGGTTTTTGTGGTACATGGTTGAGAGCTTGTATTTGTGAAGTGGTTGATGTATTAAGAGTCTGGATATCAGAAAGGGTTTAATGACTAGATCATGTGAGGGCTATTATACGTGTTCATGATTACACACGCCTATATGGCACATGACTAGAGAGAGATATATATTTTTTGGGTAAAGGTTATGTATGAGGATGCATGCACATAGTACAATTACAGTCTGGATACAATGACATGTTACAGATCTATGTGAAAGAAGTTACAGAGGGTCAGAAGTTTTCAAGAGAAAGGAAACCCTAGTTTTTCAGAAGGCATACACAGGCTACATAACAGTTTGGTTGCGCACATATGCAGGCTGCATAATAGATAGGGCGCATACATATGCATGTTGCAGCACTATAGGTCACGTACCTATTGTATTTTTGTTGATACATGTTTAGTTTGGGTACAAATTGATTAAAGGGAAGTTGTACAGGTTGGATAGAGGTCAATGGTACAGGTTGGTATAGTTGTACAATGGTATATCTCACAATGATAGTGTGACAATGGTTCCATCATTCTACTTATACATCAGGGATGTTAGACGGGGAAAGGACAGATGGTTGTATCTACCTTCCAGTTGTAGCCGAAGAACTTAGGGGGTTGTAGCCTCCTTCAAGTTGTATTTAGAGAATTGGGGAGTTGGAGATTCCCTCAAGTTGTAGAGTGAGAAACTAGGGGGTTGGAGCCTCCTTCCAATTGCAGCTGAAAATCAAAGGAAGTTGGTGCTTCCAATGAATGTAATCTTCAATACATATAAGAAAAAAAAATTATGTGGTTTTCTCCCGCTTTGGGTTTCCACGTAAAACATGGGTGTACTCTGTATGTGTATGATTGTTCATTTGTTCATTGCTTATTTACTATGTAGTTATTGGATGATAATTCTACATTGATATAACACTTGGATTATATGGTTAAAAATGTTTAAATTGCTCTATTATTGATTCACCCCCCCTCTCAGTAATCCAACAATTGGTTTCAAAGAAGGTTCCTTCATAAATCAGTTTAACCACTGAAAGGTAGATCATGGAGAGAAAAAACTTGTATAAAAATGGAATACCACAGTTTGATGGACAAAAGTATGCATTTTGGAGAATAAGAATGAAGACATATATATAGGCACATGGATTTGAAATTTGGCAATCAATTGTGGATGGATACACAGTACCAACAGTGCCGCCAACAAATGACAAAGAAATGAAACTCGGTCAGAGTAACTCCAAAGCCACAAATGCACTTTTGAATGGTCTTGGTGAAACAATATTCACCAAAGTTGCACATTGTAAATCCGGTAAAGAGATTTGGGACAAACTTTGAAATATTTATGAAGGAGATTCAAAATTCAAAGCAGCAAAGCTTCAAACTTACAGAGGTCAGTTCGAACAACTAAAAATGAAGGAATATGAGAATATTGCATCTTACTTCTTATGAGTTGATGAAATAGTAAATTCAATCATAGGATTGGGAGAATAAATCAAAGAATCTGTAATTGTTCAAAAGGTACTAAGATCTCTTCCTATGATATTTGACCCTAAGATATCAACACTAGAAGAAAGAACATATCTAAAATCAATAAGCATGGATGAACTACATGGAATCTTCACAACATATGAAATGAGAACTGAATAGGAAAATCCAGATGTAAAAGAAGCATCCTTCAAAGCATCCAAAAGATCAAAGAAAAAGGGAAAGCAACAAGAAAAAGAGCATAGCAGCAATAGTGACGTCTCGGAAGATGATGAATAAGTGGCCAACTTTGTCAAAAGACTGAAGAAGGGAACTGACGACAGGTATAGAGGTAAGCTTCCTTTAATTTTTTTTAATTATGACTGTATTGGTCATTTTTCTAACAAATTTCCTCATAAGAAAAAGAGAAATGATGAAGGTTACTCAAAAAGAAAACAAGCATGTAAAGGAAAAAGAACCACAAAGAAAGTTTTCAAGAAAACATTATGCACCAAAGAAGACATTTCATCATCAAATGAATAAAAATTCAGTGACATTGTTACACATTATTTTGGTCACCCCAATGATCCATGGACAAACATGTGTTCATGTTCCCAAAAATATCCTTTCTTCATGAGGAAAGTGACTATGTTTCTCTTCTCAAAAACCCTATTAAGGAAGGTCGTCGTCGGTTGCACTACATGCAGGGTGCGACGATGCCTGATCATTGCCCTCTTCTCTAAAGTTGGGTTGTGATGTCTCTGTAGGCTGCACTATAGCTGGGGTGCGACGATGTCAAAAGGCTAAGGAAAGGTCAACTTTCACAAAAGTTCTAGAAGGAGATATTCTAGAAGATGAGGTGGCGTCCAAATGGTTGGCATCTTACTCGATTCTCTTATTTGGTGGGATCATACTAATCTCTTCAACCATGTCTCTTTCCCCTATCTAAAGAGGGATTTCTCATGGAAAAGGATAAGGTTGATCTTAAGGTTAATGAAGATTGAATAAGCTAAGATTGTATGGAGAATTCTGCATTGGATCATTCTTGAGAGCCTCATTTCAGTGCATCAAGTCATTGTGGATCTTCTTCATTCAAGATTGGAGCAATTGTGTGTGTTGGAGCAAAGGGTCATTGAAAGGGGACCTTATGACATCAAGGATTTGGTTGTAATCTCCACTTTCACTTTAATATAATATAGTGATATGTTTATTTCCCATAAAACCATTCTTGTTTTATTGTATGATTCCTTGATCACATGCATAAGTTCTTGTTGAATATATCAGATTGCTTTCACTTTGGTTGGCTTGTGTTCCCTTGCAGATTCAATATCATAGGAGCACCAAAGTGGATATAGGATGACAATGGCAAGAGGAAGTGCCATTTAAACGGTATGTTGCCTATCTCTTGTTAGCTAGTAAACTCAATAGTTAGAGCTTAGGGAAAGTGTCATATTTTGTTCTGTTTCTTTCTAGATCTAGGTGGATCTAGGGAGATATGTTTATGTCCGCATTTACTGATAAGTCCCATAAAAAAATTGGTGACCATAATGGGGAAACAACCTCCTTTTGATTTTTTGCTTCCCATTTTCCTTTAGCCTGCCTTCCTCTAATAAATTTCATTTTCTGAGTCTGTGGGTGATCCATCTGGACTCCCCGGGTCTAGAAGTTTAGTTAGATTTTGTGTCTTTCTCCTAATTTTTCTCCATTTATAGAGATTGTCGCACTGTGTCTCATTTGTAGCCTGCAATGACCCTCATACGTCACATTCTTCTTGAACAATCTAGTATGATGACGTCTCACTTTACTCTTCTTATAACCTGCGATGACCTATGCTCGTCACATTGTGTCCCATACCCAGCCCGTGACGACTCCTGTAGATTTTGTTGGAGTAAGTTAACTTGCCTTTTACCTCCCAGTTCTTCCTTAGTGGCCTAAGATGAACTTATTATTCCTATGTTTGATTTATCTATGAATTTAAAACTTTCTCTTGATTGGTTTTCAGTGATTGAAATTCTTTCTTAGTGTTTTTGCAAGTTTTTGCTTGTGATCATTATCACAAGGATATAATCTTAGATCTTGATCTGGGTGCTTGTTTGAAAAAGGGTCTTTGGTTTGCATGAATTTTTGGATTCATTTTATTTGTTATATTGTTTGTTGATTACGAAACACTTTTTGCTTGCATATGTCAAAAGGTTTTCTCGTCTTTTTCATTTTTGTCTATATTATGAATTTGATTTGGGAATTGTGTTGAGAATGTATTGATTTTCTTGGATTACATCTTCCTTTCATCATCACATCTCTGATTTTGTTTTGGAACGGAATAACTGAATTCGTTTATTATTTTTAGTAATCTTTCATAAGAAAATTTTTACATTTGAAATATTGGTTAAAGAGAAGAATCAGGAAATTGTGTCGTTCGTGATTGTTTGGAACTGTCTTCATTCAAAATTAAGAAATTGCAAATTGTAGCTTTTCGTACTTAAAAAAGAAATACCTTCTCCCTACTGTAACTAGAATTCAATGAATTTAAAAATTGAATATTCATCTTTTTTAGCATTTTATTGGGTCAAGGTCACAACTTCCTTAGTTTCATTTCCATCTCCCTTTTGAGTAAGCAACAACCTCTAAAAGATAACGTAAATTTAAAATTTATTAGTAACTTTTATTTTCTAGGAATTCTATTCACCAACATTAGCTAGGATAGAGCTTTGGAATAGGTTGTAAGGCACACTCTCCAAAGCATAAAAACAGACTATAGTATCTTGTGATAGGGAGAGTTCAAATCCAATTGCTACATTTTTCTCTGGGAATCCCTTCTCACACAAGGGTCAAACCTAAGGTCGCATTAAGACTAGCAGAGTTACTCACCTTTCTTTTTTGGTCTTGGTGTAGAGATTACCATATTATTGGGGGTCACTTGAAGGTATACCCACAATTATGAGTGGAATCCTTTCAAGTTTATTTTGGGAGAGATACCCTTCCTTTGCATGTAGATCGGACTGTCGATTGTTTCCCCAGGCATCACTGCTATAGTTGGTAACCTTAGTATCCTACCTATTTAGGGTTTTTACACGAGGTGATTGTGGAGGAGAAAGTCTTCACGGTACCTGGAATCGACATTGGACATACTCACTTGGGCTCCTTGGAGGGTATACCCATGATTATGTGTGGGATATTATGTGGGAGATTGCACCAGGGTGTAAGTCCGTTAAGAAAGTCATCAACATAAATTTTCCACCCACTTTATCCCATCCCCTTCTTGTTTTGACTTTGCGACGTTGGATTTCATCACCAACTAGTGACTTCAGAATAAGAAGGTTTATTTGCTTTGTTTGATTTCTAGATTTTATTAGCGTGTATTGTTTGTTTCCTTAGTTGGCAATATATTTTTTTCATTCTTTTTTTGGTTTAGCCAACATCGTCCCTCCTCGCCATTCACGTAGGATGCAAGGACTACCTCCGAAAGATCCTGAAGGTTACCAACCCTTGCTTCCTAACTCACTAGGAGGCCCTCTTGAGGGAGTAGTCAATAACGAAGTAGCTTTCGAAGTTGGAAGCACACACTCTTTGAAAGAATTTTGAATTCTTTCGGATTCCTTAGAAGCTTTCTGACATCCCCCAAACCCGTATTTAAGTGTTCTATGAAATCCATGTATACTACAGATGAACTCGACCAGATAAATGATTTGTTTTTATGATACTGAAGTACCTACTTTACCTAACACAGGATATGGAGTAGTGGATCGACCTTTTCATAGTGGATCATTTAGAACACCGGCTCATACAGCCGGAAATTTTAATCTTAGTTTTGTCCCATTGACAGACTAGTTGTTGGTTGGTTCTCACTCGATTCCTACTCTCCAGATGGCCCATTCTATTGTGGCCCCACAAGCTACAACTATTCACATAGGACATACAGTGATTTCCCAATATCCTATTGGGACAAAACTTCCACTTAGACTGAATCCGTCAATCCCTCCTAGGTTCAATGCTTTGAACCCTTCCATTGTTATCCCTACCCACAATCCATCCAGAGGGTCTAGACTTTTTGTTCCTCTTGGGTATAATTCTTCTACTAGTTTTGTTCCTACACCTGCTTAGGTTATCTTTGAAGGGACTTATGTTCTTCCTCCACCTTTTCTTGGAGGATCTAGCCCTAGTGGCTCCAATCCAGTTGGAGGCACCAGTCATTCTATCACTTTTGGTTTCCAGATTCCTGTTGGAGGTCAACCTCAAGCTGGGGGGAAACCTCAATTTGGGGGACTACCTCAACTTGGGGGACAACCTCAATTTAAAGGACTACCTCAACTTTGGGGACAAACTCAAGTTGGACTCCATAATCCAATTTATAGACAAAACGTACATCTGTTACCATATCAACCTTGGAACCTCCCTTTCCAAGGAAATCTGCAACCTTCTAGGGGGAAACATCCTCAAGTCAATGCTTTTGTACCTCCTAACCTTGGTCAACCGTATCCAGGTTCTTTTAATCCCACTTGGGGTCAAAACTTTCAATCTAATGTTCCTCTCCAAGGGAACACCCCTAATCAACCTAACCCTATGGGGTATATGCCTCAAAATCCTCCACAACCGAATCTATCAGGACTGTCTAATTATTTGCAGACTGCTTATGGTCCCACTGGTATACCTACAGGGCTTCCCCCTCGGAACTACTATTTTCGTCAAGTGAACCGACAGTTGGCCTTCCTTGCCACTTTGGATTTACTAGATCTGTCTAGGATTTTGAATGATCCTATTTTACACTCTCCTTATTGGCCCGTCATACCGACCAAAATACCGTCTGACATTCCTCAATTTGATGGTCGAGCAGGAGAGGACCCGAATAATCATGTTATGACTTTTTATTTATGGTGTTCATCCAAATCCTTGATGGATGAATCGATTAGATTATGACTTTTCCAACGAACTCTTACGGGTTCGTTAGCAAAATGGTACATCGAGTTACCGTGAGGATTTTTCAACAAATTTAATGCCCTAGCCATGGCCTTTTTTACACATTACCAGTTGCCAATTCAAAACGATATGGGAACCAAAATTTTGAGTTCTTTTAAACAATCCTCATCCACTCATATTTATGATCACATCCATGAGTGGAGGAGGAGAAGACGTTTGATCAAAGTTCCTCTTCCTGATCAAATTTTGGTTGAGTAGTTTACCAAATCACTCATTGGAACTATTTCTCATGATGCCACCATGAGTGGTGTTGTTACCAAAGAGCAAGCGATTAGTCGTGCTTAGTATCTAGATCACGTTTATTCACAAATGTGAACACTTTACGATTTAATCCCTGACGCTCCTCATCCTTCCACAAAGCCTACCCCAACACCTCCAACAGGTTCTCATTCTACTGATGGTGTGATTGGCACCTTTCATACTGAATCTCCGTCCACACAAGACGGTCACACCAATCCCAAATCTAATAATTCTAATGTACAAAATACTCTTACTCCTACTACTTCCACCAGTAAGACTGTTGAAGTTAATTATCTTCAAACCAAACCTACCAGAAAGAACCAAAATAAAAGTAAATGGAAGGGTACGAACAAGGAGGACAAGAATAAAAATTCACAATTTGATAAAGCCAAAATGAAAACCACTGATGAGAAAAATAAATGTAAACCTCGTTACCCATAGCTTATTTGTGGTGACGATCATTACATGAAAGATTGTTCGAGATGCACTGAGGTTACTAAATTCCTACAAGGAACCGAAAATCCTTACACACTTGTTGTTTTTTCACAACCTTTCCCTTCTCAGAAGCAATCCCAACTGGTCATTCATGACCAAGCCTCTCCTTCTACCTCCTCTTATGTCCTTATGTGTACTGGTGACACTAAAAAGAACGAAGTTGCAATCGCAACTCGGGCCAAATATTACCTTCTATCAAAAGATAAAGTTGATGATATACCACCTTCGTTGGTTCAACCTTCTCCCCCAACTTCACCTCCAAATGATCCTCTTCATCTCAAAATACCAGGTCTCGATACAGTTCTCCGCCCTCCTCCCAAGGGCGTTGTTCAAAAGTTTGCGTTCAATCCTGATGCGCATGTTGCACAAAACTACAGTATTGTAGAAGACCTTGCGCAAGCACCTTCCATGATGTTAGCTCTCAAATTACTTCAAAGTTGTCCCGCTCAAAGGAAGGCACTATTAAAGGCCATTGGTGGAATTGATCCCATAGATACTAATTTAATAATCTTTTACTTGGAAGATCACAATCCAAGGCTTCCTCCTCAGTGAGCATTTTAGATCCAAGTTGTTGTTGAAAACAAGAATATCTGTAGAACCTTTATTGACGAGGAAGCCTCGACTTGTGTTATGTATGTTACTTGTTGGAAAGCTATCATCTCTCCTACCCTCACTGAATCACACAATATAGTTAAGGCCTTCAATGGTACAGGTTTTAAACCTTACGATGTTATTCCTTCATTGTCTATTAAATTGGAAGGTAAATCGATCAATGTCGAGGTTGAGGTCTTTGATGCACCTCTTTATTATAACCTCTTACTTGTCCATAGCTAGATTGATTCCATTCATGCAGTTGTGTCTACCCTTTTCTGTGTGGTACGATTCCCGCACCAAGGAAAGGTCGTTACTGTTGACCAACTGGCCTTCTTTAATTTTGATTCTCGTACTAGAAACGTTCCTTTTATCTCAAAGACACCTCCCATTTATGAGAATGTTGGAGTGGGTATTTTCAAAGATTCAACTTTGATGGGTACATTTCCAATCCCACCACCCAATATTCCCCCTCCTTTTGTTGCCTCAATTAACATGATCTCTACCACTGCTCGTGAAACCCCTGTGTCGTATGACCCGTGGCTAGTTCTTGACCCTGGTGATTACCTTAGTCACAGAAACAAGATGCCTTTAAGTTCGGTCGAATCCTCTTATCAAGATATTCAATTGGAAACCCCCTCTCCCCCCTCTCTCTATGAGTCATCTCCTTATCCGTTCCATGTGATATTTCCTACTGATGAGATGCTCATGTATATGAAATACACCCTATGGGATGATGGACATCATCACTCCATTCTCTTCCTAGAACGTGATACCTTAGAGAGATATGAACGGATTTCGACTCTGTCGACCATTGTTGTTATTTATTTAGTTCCTGAGTCAACACACGATGTCTTGTATGAAGGGAACTTGAGTAAAATTTCACCTACCATCCCTCTCGACATATCGATTAAACCCGAAGTTGTAGAGAATGTTGATATTGGGGCCTCCTGTTCTATTGATGAGGTCCACACATATAAAGCCATTTTCCAAGAATTTTGCGACATTTTCCCCTGGAGTTATGAAGAAATGCTAGGTATTGATCCCGATATCGTTGTGCATGAGATTAAGACATATCCCGATGCTAAGCCCGTTCGACAAAGACTTCACCCAGTCCATCCATGCAAAACTGCTGCTATTAAGATTGAAGTTGAAAAACTTCTTAAAGTTGGCTTTATCTATCCTGTGGCTTTGACCAATTGGGTATCCAATCTTGTTCCGGTAAATAAGAAGCAAGGGACGATCCATGTATGTGTATATTATAGGGACATAAATAAGGCTTTTCCTAATGCCCAACCCCTTTTGTTGACCAGATAGTTGACGACTATGCTGGTAGCGAAATATTCTCTTTAATGGATGGTTTCTCTGGCTATAATCAAATTAATATTTTACCAGCGGATCAACACAAGACTGCTTTCATTTTTCCTTGGGGAACCTTTGCCTACCGAAAATTACCCTTTGGTCTCAAGAACGCAATTGTGACCTTTCAACGTGTCATGTCTTACACTTTCCATGATATTAAGCACATTGTGCAACCCTATCTTGACGATCTTCCGGTGCATTCCATGTGTCGCCAAGATCACCCGACACATTTAAGTGCCATTTTTGTACGATGTCGTTATTATCGTTATTATCATATACATTTGCAAGTGATTTACATTTCTTTATTATCGTTCGTAAGGAGTTTTGTCAGTTTTGTTTCTGATAAATACTCTGTTTTGAATGTGAATTGTTGTATGCACTACATGTGTTCAAAAAATATCTGTCAATTTCAAATCCATTAACATTGTTCGAGCCATTTCTTGTACCGTTCTGTTCTTTCTTTCAACAACTCCATTCTGTTGAGGTCCTAGAAACAGAGAATTGCCTTTTTATTCCATGATTGTTGCAGTAGTCCATAAATTCCTTTGAGGTGAACTCTCCTCCATTATCAGATCTCAAGTAATTGATTTTTTAATCCATTTCATTTTCAACCATTTCCTTGTAGATCTTGAAGTTTTCAAAAGCTTTTGACTTATTCTTGAGAAATAAAATTGCAGTCATTATTGTATAATCATCAACTAATAACATGAAGTATTTCTCACTTTTTAAGCCCTTTGTTTTAGTTTCTCCAACTAGATAAGTACGCACAATTTCCAGTGGTCTTGTTGTTGAATCTTCCTTTGATTTAAACCTAGTCTTTGTTTTCTTTCCTTGTTGACAATGCTTGCATAAAGTGTTGGTTGGTTTCGTGATCTGGGGCATTTATCTGACGGCTTCTCTTTTGTTGATTTTGACAGGGTTATCAAAATGTATGTGACCCATTCTTCTGTTCCATAGCCAAATTTCATCCTCCTTTACTAGAAAACACTTTTCATTTCCAATTTCACTTAACACATATATGTTTTTTGAAGTTCTTGCAGCTGTAGCGACCAATTTCCTTGAACCTTCTTTTCTTATCTCACACTTTTGTGAATCGAAAGTAATTTTATGACCTTGGTCACACATTTGAATCACACTTAGAATATTATGTTTCATATCTTCTACTAGTAGAACACTTTCTGCATTTTCATTCTTGTTTCCAATTCAGACTGTGCCTTTTCCAATTATTTTGACTGAATGATCATTTCCGAAGGAGACTAGTCCATCTCTTTTCTTTTGTAATGTAAGAAACTTGTCTCTATCACCTATCATGTGTTTTGAACATCCACTATCAACATACCAACCTCGTTTCTTCTCCTTAGTTGTTAGAGAAATTGTGCATTCTTCATTGCTATACTGATCTTGCTTTCTTATCCATGTCATTTTCTGAGGTTCTTGTCTGTGACTGTTGTTATTTTGTTGAGGTTATTTAGGAAGGACTGTCATTCTGCAATCTTTGGACACGTGTCCAAAATTGTTACATTTGTAACATTCCACTTCAATGCTCAAAGATTAAAACCTTTTTTAACTTCTTCTTTGTGTTTCACTAGGTCTTCTTGAATAACCCCTTTGTGTATGACTCTCAAAGTTGTTTTTGTTCTTGGTGTTAGCTCTGCAATTCACAGCTTTATGTCCAAAATTATTACATGCATAACATAAACCAAAAAATATAGTTTGATACCTAGGAGTTGAAGATCTTCGGAAAGGAGGTGCTATTATGAATCCTTCTTCTTCTTGAGGCCTATCTGTCTATTGTTGATTCTAAAATCTGAATCTTCTTGGTAAAGGAGTGTCCCTGTAATCTTCCTTGTATATCTTCCTATCCCCTTTGATTGTTTCTGCATAAATTTTTGGATATGTTTCTTGCTTTGTCGTTTTGGAGCTTGATCCCTTTTCTGTCTGATTGTATCCAAGTCCGGACTTGTCAAGATGATATTTTTGACTGTTAATAATGTCATCCAGAACTTTTGCGCTATTCTGCATATTTTTCTTTTGAATATCCTTTCTTAGTGTGACAATCTCTGCTTCCAAGTTTCCAATGATCTTGTCCTTTTCTTCTAACTTTTCTTTGAGTGCTTCATGAATTATTTTATATTCTTCTATTTGAACCTTCAATTTTTTGATCATTTGTTCTAGTTCTCGAGTGTTCTTTTTCTTGTCTAGTTCTACTTGTAGTTTCTTGTTTTTCTTCTTTTCTCTTCTAATTACTTATATGGCGCACATTAATTCTTCTCGAAAGTCAACTTCTGCCTCTTCAATTTCTTCTTCGACCTCTTCATAATCTTCTCCGGCTTCTTCCTATTCTTCTTCAGAGTCTTTTACTGCCATGAATATAACTCTTCTTGTCTCATTGTCACTAACTTCATCTTCATCTAATGATGAGATATCTTCTTTGGTGCATAAGATTTTCTTGAAAACTTTATTTGTAGTTCTTCTGCCTTTATATGTTTGTTTTCCTTTTGAGTAACTTTCATCTTTTCTCTTTTTCTTATGAGGACATTTGTTAGAAAAATGACCAATACCATCATAATTAAAACAAATTAAAGGAAGCTTACCTCTATACCTATTGTTGGTTCCCTTGTTCAGTCTTTTGATGAAGTTGGCCACTTCTTCATCATATTCCGAGACGTCACTACTACTGCTATATTTTTCTTATTCCTTTTTCTTTTTCTTTGATCTTTTGGATGCTTTGAAGGCTGCTTCTTTTACATCTGGATTTTCTTGTTCAGTTCTCATTTCATATGAGGTGAAGATTCCATGCATTCCATGCTTATTGAGTTCATATCTGATATTTAATCTAGTGTTGATATCTCAGGGTTAAATCTCATAGTAAGAGATCTTAATTGTAATGTCCCCAAGGCCGAGCCCTTTATAAATCTGATGTATGAAACAAATTGTACATATGTGTTATAGGCTGGTGAGCCGAGTTCATATAAGTTGTAGGCTTATGTGCTTGTTAGGCCAAGGAGCCTAAGTGTTGAAGGCCAGGAGCCTGTTGTTGTACTTGTAAGTATGCAGAATATTTAATAAAATATAAACATCGCCAGGTGCAGAACGACCACGATGAATGAGTGAAGGGGGACTGAGCGTCCACAAAGTGGGCAAGGAACTAGGGGCTGGAAGGTGGGAAAGGGGCTAAGTGTTGAGCCTAGGGGCTAAGCCTAGGGGGGGCTTAAACCTGGAAATAATATTTTAATATTATT
>SNQJ01S0017510.1:285651-298703 GCA_010110895.2 Picea sitchensis | reverse complement strand
GGTCCGGTCTGTTCCTGTAACCCAAGGTAAGGGAGACTGGCAGCCGAAGGACTGTCCAAGTGACAGAGAAGGTGCACTCTCCTGGGGTGGAACAGGCATGTGGGGAATGAGGGTCTGTGGGCAATGAGCGTGGGAGATTCCTGGAGAGCGTTCTTCCTGGTGGTTGTGTATGACTGAATTCCCTGTAACCTCAGCCTATCCTAGGATTCCTTGCCTTGGGGTGGAGCTCAGTCCCAGCTTGGGGGTGACCCACTGTTGATCTGATGAACAGTGCAGTCTAAGGCTGGGAGGTTCGTGGGAGGCCTACACTTGGTTGGTGATTTCTACAGCTGTTAAAATATAAGTATTTGAATTATGTTCTTATCACATTTCCACATGACTGTGCTGTATATATTATCATGTTTTCCGCTGTGTATATGGATTAGTATGAAGTGCTATTGATTGTTAATTATGGAAATAATTCATATGAATACTCTGTGTAGAATGTGTTTACTTGTTTAAATGCATGTGGAGTATATACTAGACTGTATGTGTTATGCGAGAAGTGTGTACAGATTGTTACTTAGTGCGTTAAAAGCCTTGGTAAGAAAAAGGTACACTACAATAGTACCTTTTGAACAATTAAAAATTATTCGATATCTTCTCCCAATCCTATGATTGCATTCACTGTTTCATCGACTTGTAAGAAGTAGGCTGCAATATTCTCATCTTCCTTCATTTTTAGTTGTTCAAACTGACCTTTGTAAGTTTGAAGCTTTACTACTTTGAATTTTGTATCTCCTTCATAAATATTTCAAAGCTTGTACCAAATCTCTTTAGCAGATTTACAATGTGCAACTTTGGTGAATATCGTATCACTGAGACCATTCAAAAGTGCATTTTTTTCTTTGGAATTATTCTCATCGAGTTTCACTACTTTGTCATTTGTTGGTGGAACTGTTGGTGTTGTGTATCCATCTACAATTGATTGCCAAACTTGGAATCTCTGTGCTTGTATATATGTCTTAATCCTTATGCTCCAAAAAGCATACTTCTATCCATCAAATTGTGGTATTCTATTTCTATACAAGTTGGTACTCTCCATGATCTACCTTTTAGTGGTTAAACTGATTTCTGAAGGAACCTGCTCTGATACGAATTGTTGGATTACTGAGAGGGGAGATAAATCAGTAATAACGTAATTACAATCCCTTTTTCTCCAAATAATCCAAGTGTTATATCAATGTATAATTATTATCCAATAATAATGAGCAATAAGAAAGTAACAATCATACACATACATAGTACACCAATGTTTTACGTGGAAACCCAAATCGGGAGAAAACCACAGAATATTTTTTCTTATATGTCTTGAAGAATTACATTCATTGGAAGCACCAAATTCCTTTGCTTTCTAGCTGCAACTGGAAGGAGGCTCCAACCCCCTAGTTTCTCAGGCTACAACCTGAGGGAAGCTCCAACTCCCCAATTATCTGGCTACAACCATAAGGAGGCTACAACCCCCTATGTTCTCTGGCTACAACCGAAAGGTGGCTAAAACCACCTGTCCTTGCCCCGACTAACCACCCTGAAGTAGAATTAGAATGATGGAACCACTATCACACTATAAATGTGAGATATACCAATGTAAACCTGTACCAATAAACCTGAACCATGTATGAACCATGCATCAACCCGTACCTCATCCTGTAATCAACCTATACCATAAACAAGTGCATCAATCATGCACCAACCTGTACCATAAACAAGTTCATCAGCCATGCACCAAGTGTGTACCAAACATGTGTCAATTACTCATCAACTATGAATCATCAAAATGTATCGACATCATCAACTATACACCTCATATATGTGCCAACTCATCAACTACTTGTCTCAACCATGTACCCAACTTGTACCTCAACCAAAATCCCTCGTCAATTTCATCATCCAAATATGATTTTTAAATTTGTAATAGACCTGGTGTATATGATAACATACCTTCAAACCTTCCTTAACTTTAAACAACAAAAGACTAGCATTTTCATCAAACTTTTCTTTAGTCTCACATGACTAGTTTGGGATTAGTCAACAACCCTAACTTGAAATAATCATAACTTTGTACATGTAATGAATAAATATCTAAAACTAATACACAATGTTCGTCAGTGTGTTTTGTGCAATTCCTCCAGGTGTCACTACTTGGAACATCTCATAAAAGGAGTTATATCAAAAATGACATACCTTGGTGAATTTTGGCTTATTCTAGAGAGAGACCTTGTAGAGAGTTCCCCACAGAAAATGTTTGTTAAATAGATATGAAATGGTTAAAAAACATACTATAGACTGTACTCTAACCAACACATTTGGTTTCACTGAATTTGGATCTGTTACGAAGAAGTTATGACGTTTTTACCCGAAACACCTGTTTTTGACTAGTTTCAGGACTAGCCAGAAACCCTATTTTCCACGGAGTGTAACTCCAAAAATACAATGACCCACAATATGAATATTTTATCACATATAATTGGATATGTATCCTCAATGGAATAGCAATTTCACGGTCTGAATCATGCTATAAAAAATGTTATTGCTAAAATGGTGAGATGACCTATAAATAACATACCTTATAAAGCATCGTCAAAAGAATTTATCCTTCCTTGAATTACGACCTTCTTTTATTCACCTTCCCTCATAAATTTGGCTTAGATATCATTTTTTTACCTCAAACACCTATATGTATTTAATATTCTTAAGTGTGTCTAAAATGAGAGAGTTTTGCCTCTTATTTATACTCTCCAAGTAGCTTCCTTAAAAACATCTTCTAGGTCACTTTGCCCACTTTCCTTATTTTAGGTTTAACCCACTTCTAATTTCTCCATTAAATTTATTATTGAAATAATTTATTTTGTATTCACTTTGAATTATATTACACTCATCACTTCACTTTATTATTTACCTTTTAAAATCTCTTAAACCACACTACTTTGACCTTTTGGGGCTTCTAGATGACATATGAGGGTCCTCCAACTTCGTAAGGCCATAACTCTCAAACCGTGAGGAGTTATGTGACGTTCCACATACCACCAGAAATATAATGACATGTACTATCCATATCTAATAGTATTACCTGCAAATATATCAAAACTCATACCATTATCCATCAAGAAAACTTGGGTCCATTACCCAAACCTGGGTTCTCCAACTTCTCAGGGCCATATCTCTCTAACCGTAAGGAGTTATGTGACATTACACATACCACCAGAAATGGAATGACAATAATTATCCATCTAGGATAGTTTAACTGAAAAATTCACTGACCTTCATCTCATTATTCCACAAATGAGCATGGGTTATCTAACCATGCTTCTAGGATAACTCAAGCCACAAAGCGTCTTCCCATGAGGGATTTCACCATAACGGGACCACTTTGGAGTTCATCTATCTGCACTTATGATCAACCACGAAAATACAATAATGAGTCATCTTTACATCAAACAAACCTTGTTCCATTACTCAAACCTTTGTGTTACCGGACTTTCTTCAAGGGTTGACATCAATGACAACTAACCTTAATCAACACTTATGAGCTAGTTGATTATGATGGAATCCCTTTGAGTGATCCCAGAAATGGGATTTACTTAAAGAAGTACTATTCTTAAGTCATTTTTGCATGAGTGATTGTACTTTTAGTGTATCATACTCTTGTGTGATTTTTCGTTGTTTGGTTTCGACCTTCAGCTGCTTACCTTGCGTTGTGTTTGGTTTCTAGATGTCGGTCTCTTCGCTACCCTACATTGGCTTCGCTAATGGCACTAGTCGCAATACTCAGAACTTAGCATCTGATGCTTAGGTAATATATGCACCTACGGATGAATTGATTAGTCTACATGGTGTTTTCATTGGTTGTGCAACTAACAACATTGCAGAATAAAGTGTAGTCATTGAATTATTGACCGACGTTGTTTCACTAGGAATCCATCGTCTCATTGTACGAATCGATTCACAACTAGTAGTCCTACAGTTGAGTAATGTTTAATCCATTCGAAGTTCAACGTTATTAAGGGTATATTTATGAATTCGCCACTTGGAATGTCATTTTGATTACAGTGAATATCAACACATTCCTAGATATCTAAATACATTAACATATGCATTGGCTAATTATGTGTTAGACAAACATTTGAGAAATTTATAAAATCCAATCACACTTTCTATATACAACAAGTAAGCCGGTAGAAGCCTCATATATATATAACGATAAAATTTTAAAAGAAAGTGTTTTTGTCCGAAGACCAAAATATCAAAAATGTGAAGCACATGGCTTCATATACAAAAGAGCATCAAGGATGTTGCTCGCTATAACATGTGACTGCCCGTGCTACTCTACAGAGCATTCAATCGATGGAAGCAGACATGCCAACTGTGTGGCGTCGATAATGCCTCGAGATATCATCGATAGAGGCATTAGGGATGTTCATTGTGAGACCCTCCAAGTTTTGATATAGAGTCTCATATTCGGAAATAGCTACTCCTGCTACGACATCTCTCTCTCCTCGCCTCTGGATAGGGGATGAACCTGGAGGGCGGTAAGGTCCCACATCTGCATAATCATAGAGCGTTTGATTAGTCATCGGATTAACAACATATAAAAACATTTAATATCACTAAAAATAACAAAAACATGCTATAAACAAAAATGTCCTTCTTACCTATGTCCCCCCACTGGGAACCTTCCGAAAGAGATAAGTTTGGGTCTCCACGAAAGTCCATTCCGTCATATGCATAGTCGTCAACCATAAGCATCTGAGTCCTCAACCAGTCGAAGAAGACATCGTTATATTTAACTATGGGACCAGATGCATGCCGTGCAATGAGGTCAAACCACCTCTTCATTCTCGGATCCTGTGGGGTAGGTATACCCCACTCTATCTGTAAGCACAAAATTGGGACCCTCTCTAGGAATAAGGACACCAAAATAGAATTGTATCTGAACTGTTCCAGTTCACCACTCATGCACTTGGTTAGTTGTTTTTGCATGCTCTTGAGAACCCCTTCACACCAAATTAAGACACGGGGCTCCATACATTCCATCACATACTGAAAATATATCTGAAGAGCCATATGGGGAGCCACACTCCTTGCCATGCGTGTGATGGTATAAAGGATGGTCTGTAGGGGCAAGTCTCAGACATATCTTATAACAACTTTACCGCTATGATTTTTAGTACCTATCACACAATGCTCACCAATATAGTGGTTCATAGGTGCACCACCACTTCTGTTGCCTGTAAGTGTGAATCGGGACCCGCGATGAGATAGCCCAGTCAAGAAATAGATATCCTCGATATCTATCGTAAGAATGTGAGCACCCATATGAAACGCCTGCTCGTTCACATCCCACATGTGAGCAAGGTATTCGAGTAATCTCAGATGGGCACTCATACCCTGTATTTTGAAGAATTTTGACAATCCACACTGTCAGAGGGCCATTACTGTTCCCAGGTCATTATCGACAAAGTAGTCTTCATCCTCATGCTCTCTCTCTCGCCATTCCAACATTTTTACCATGGAAAACCTGCAATGGAACATTAAAGAGAGATTAACACCATTATCTTCTTCCCTGGAGATTTTTATTGGCAAATACATATTAATTTTTTTTTTGAACTATGAACATCATAGGCAAGGGCATCTAAACAGTGCGACATCCTCACAGGCCAGCCATAAATCCTCCTACGACGATCCTATATCGTCGCAGGGCCCAATATAGGGGACCTGTGACAACCTTCACGCATAGGTACCCTCAAAAACTTAATTCAAAAGTTTATTTTTAACCAATGAAAATCAAATTTTGATCCATGGAAAGTTGAAAGAGATGAAAATTACCTTTTCTATGGATACCGTTCGTCGAATGATCAGTCATTCCCTCCACAATCCGTAGTGAAAAATTGAGGTAAATGGGGGTTTTAGAGCAAAGTTTGGGTGAAATAGAAAATGGAATAGTGAAATGAGGTTTTAACCCATTTTTATTGATTTATTCACTTTTTCATTTGTATTTTATAATATTTTATAAATTTTACCTAAACCCTGAAGTCCTAACGACTGTGCAAGTGTTGTTTTTTGCAGATAAAAAATTCTAGGAGTGCAATTTTGAACAAGTATACACTTTTTAGTTTATTTTTACACATTTGTCGCATGTACGGATCCTTTTAGGGTTTTTCAGGAAAAACCTCGAGCTTCATCTTTGTTCATTCTCATTCTCGTAAATTGATGAGAATATAACCGAGTATAATTTTATCACCTTTTCAAACTTGTAAAGGTTATACGAAAAAAGAACCCCCTAGAGTTCCCTTTAAGCTCTTTTCAGACTCTCTAAACATGAAAATATTGTCGAGCGACCTTGTTATTTTCATGCTCGTAAAAGTATTTGAAGAAAACATCTGATGAGCGGTAGGTTATCACTTTTTTGGTCTCGTCAGATTAATTTACGAAAAATGACCTTTTGCAGTTTTCTTTAAGTGTTTATCAAACTCTCTAAACATGAAACACCCCTGAGCTTTCTCTCTTTGGACTCATTAAGCAAACATCAAAAGACCCATATGGGACCAAACCACTTCTTCTTAGGGTTCGTTAAACATACTCTGAAGGACTCATCTGAAGGATGATCTTACATTAACAAGCATATGTTATCCTCCTCAAGCTTGAGTAAAAATAAAAAGGTACTTGCCAGAAATGGTGGGGGGAAATTTGGGAAAGAAATGTGTCTTTGTATCTGTGTTAGTGGCAGTAATAGTTGCTCTTGAATATGGCATCCCCCTTCATCATTATATCCAGGTTTGGAAATCCATTTGTCTCTCCTTTGACCATCTGCATGTCCATATGTTGGGTCTTCCTTGAGTCAATGCTACCAATACCATTTTCATGTCATTCATATGTTAAAAAGAAGTCTAGCCTTAATAAGACTCCTATTGAGTCAGCCATCTGCATTTATAAATTTTCTACCATGTCGGCCTTCCGTGTGTCAGTTTCAAATCACTTCATACTCTGATCTACTTCAAATTTGTTACTTATTTTGTGTCATTGATGGGGGATACATAAAGGCCCTCCTGTGACGAGTCTTTTCCTTTCGACTTCAAATCATTATCTAGGAACAAGGCCTAGAAACCATTCAGTACCTTAGAGCCTGCATGCCTCAATGGCAGGTTTCTTCGTTTTCAATAATGGGTTTACATCATTGACCCCTGATTGGAAGATTCCATCGAATGTTCGACTTCAACTCATTTATTCACATTATTTGGATTGTGTTGGAGTACCTTGGGAGTCATTGACATTAATGGTGATTTCCCTTGCACTTGTTAACGTTTCTCATCATTGACCGGTAATCAAGTGGTTTCTACCATGTTCAACTTCAACACCTGTAATCGCATGGTTAGATTTGTACTTAAGGATGATGAAGTTGAAGACCCTGGTTCACACCATTCTGTTCCAGGTTGTGATGGAGTATTCATGATTTGTATTGACAAATAGATCTACTTTGTATGTCTCGTGGAAATGACCAAATTTGAGTCATTTTAGAGCATAGATCCACAGTGTATTCCTGGTCGCTATGTCGATTCACAATGACATGGATCCATAGTGTATATTTAGTGGCCATGACTCACTTGACATTTTGTAATCTGAGTATGGGAATGCCTACCTCATACAATGGTATATTATTATCCTAATGCTTGACTATTTTCAGGTTCCTGATCGGTGCACTCTTTGTTTCCGACACATACATTCTACAAAGTATTTCGGCTATCATTAGTTCCAACCTCATACTTTGGGGGGCATTTTGTTACAAATTATTTTGGTCACCCCAGTGATCCATGGATAAACATGTGTTCATGTTCCCAAAAAGAGCCTTTCTTCATGAGGAAAGTGATTGGATTTCTCTTCTCAAAAACCCTATTAAGGAAGGTTGTCGCAGGTTTCACTATACACCGGGTGCGACAATGCCTGATCATCACCCTCTGCTCTAAATATGGGATGCGACGTCTCCATAGGCTGCACTATAGATGGGGTCCGGCGATGTCAAAAGGATAAGGAAAGGTCAAGTTTCACGAAAGTTCTAGAAGGGGATATTCTAGAAGATGAGGTGATGTCTGAATGGTTGGGATCTTACTTGCTTCTCTGATTTGATGGGATCATCCTAATCTCTTCAACCATATCTCTTTCCCCTATATAAAGAGGAATTTCTCATGGAAAAGGGTAAGGTTGATTTTAAGGTTAATGAAGATTGAATAAGCTGATATTGAATGGAGAATTCCACATTGGATCATTCTTGAGAGCCTCATTTCAGTTCATCAAGTCATTGTGGATCTTCTTCATTCAATATTGGAGCAAGTGTGTGTGTTGGAGCAAAGGGTCATCTAAAGGGGACCTTATGACATCAAGGCTTTGGTTGTAATCTCCACTTTCACTTTAATATAATACATTGATATGTTTCTTTCCCATAAAACAATTCTTATTTTAGTGTATGATTCCTTGATCACATCCATAAGTTCTTGTTGAGTATATTGGATTGCTTTCACTTTGGTTGGTTTGTGTTCCCTTGAATATTCAATATCGTAGGATCACCAGAGTGTATCTAGGATGACAATGGCAAGAGAAAGCGACATTTAAATGGTATATTGCCTATCTCTTATTACCTAGTAAACTCAATAGTTAGAGCTTAGGGAAAGTGTCATATTCTGTTATGTTTTGTTCTAGATCTAGGTGGATCTAGGGAGATTTTTTTATGTCCACATTTACCGATAAGTCCCATAAAAAACAGTGAGACATAAAGAGTTCTATTCATGGAAGTAGAAGACTCTAATAAAGAATACTCTGAAGAAGAATATGAAGAAGCCGAAGAAGAATATGAAGAAGTCGAAGAAGAAATTGAAGAGGTGGAAGTTGACTACCAAGAGGAATTGATGAGTTCCATAGAAGTTATCAGAAGAGAAAAGAAGAAAAATAAGAAGCTACAAGAAGAACTATATAAGAAAGAAGACACTTAGGAATTAGAACAAATGATCACAAATTTGAAGGTTCAAATTGAAGAAGATAAAATAATTGAAGAAGCACTCAAAGAATAGCTGGAAGGAAGATACATGATAATTGAAAATTTGGAAGCAGAGCTTGTCACATTAAGAAAGGATCTTCAAAATAAAAATATGCATAACAACTCAAAAGTTTTGAATGACATTATCAATAGTCAAAGGCCTAATCATGACAAGTCCGGACTTGTATACAATTAGACATAAAATGGATCAAGCTACAAAACAACATAACAAGAAAAATATCCAAAATTCTATGAAGAAACAATAAAAGGGGATAGGAAAGTCTACAGATAAAATTACAGGGATACTCCTCCATCGAGAAGATTTAGACTTCAGAATCAACGACCTACATAAACAAATAGGTCTCAGGAAGAAGAAGGATTCATAAGAGAACCTCATTTATTCAATCCTGCCAAGACCATTGTTGTGTCATTCATATGTTCAAGAGAATTCCAGCCTTATTAAGCCTCCTATTAAGTTGGCCATTTGCAGTTATAAATTTTCTACCATGTCGACCTTCCTTCTGTCAGTTTCAAATCACTTCATACTTTGATCTACTTCAAATTTGTTACTTATTTCATTTCATTGATGGGGGATATATCAAGGCCTTCCCGTGACAAGTCTTTTCTTGTCGACTTCAACTTAGTATCCAGGAACAAGGCCTAGAAACCATTCAATACCTTAGAGCCTGCATGCCTCAATGGCAGGTTTCTTCGTTTTCAACAGTGGGTTTACATCACTAACCCCCGATTGGAAGATTCCATCGAATGTTCGACTTCAACTCATTTATTCACATTTCTTGGATTGTGATGGATTACCTTGGGAGTCATTGACATCAATGGTGATTTTCCTTGCACTTGTTAATGGTTCTCATCATTGACCGGTAATCAAGTGGTTTCTACCATGTTCGACTTCAACACCTGTAATCACATGGTTAGATTAATACTTAAGGATGATGGAGTTGAATACCCTTGGTCACACCATTCTGGTCCAGGTTGTGACAGAGTATTTGTGATTTATATTGACACATAGATCCACTTTGTATGTATCATGGTAATGACCGATTTTGAGTCATTTTAGAGCATAGATCCACAAGGTATTCCTTGTGGCTATGTTGATTCATAATGACATGGATCCATAGTGTATATTTAGTGGCCATGACTCACTTGAAATTTTGTAATCTGAGTATGGGAATGCCTACCTTGGAAAATGGTATATTATTATCCTAATGCTTGGTTGTTTCCAGGTTCTCGATCGGTGCACTCTTTGTTTCCGGCACAAACATTCTACAAAGTATTTCGGCTATCACTAGTTCCAGCCTCATACTTTGGGGGGCATTCTGTTACACATTATTTTGGTCACCTCAGTGATCCATGGGCAAACACATGTTCATGTTCCCAAAAATAGCCTTTCTTCATGAAGAAAGTGATTGGCTTTCTCTTCTCAAAAACCTTATTAAGGAAGGTCGTCGCAGGTTGCACTATACAAAGGGTGTGACGATGCCTGATCGTCACCCTCTGCTCTAAAGCTGGGATGCAACATCTTCGCATGATGCACTATGGCTGGGGTCAGACAATGTCAAAAGGCTAAGGAAAGGTCAAGTTTCTCGAAAGTTCTAGAAGGGGATACTCTAGAAGATGAGGTGGCGTCTGAATGGTTGGGATATTACTCACTTCTCTTATTTGGCGGGATCATCCTAATATCTTCAACCATCTCTCTTTCCCTTATATAAAGAGGAATTTCTCATGGAAAAGGCTAAGGTTGATTTTAAGGTTAATTAATATTGAATAAGCTGAGATTGAATGGTGAATTCTACATTAGATCATTCTTGAGAGCCTCATTTCAGTTCATCAAGTCATTGTGGATATTCTTCATTCAATATTGGAGCAAGTGTGTGTGTTGGAGAAAAGGGTCATTGAAAGGGGACCTTATGACATCAAGGATTTGGTTGTAATCTCCACTTTCACTTTAATATAATACATTGATATGTTTCTTTCCCATAAAACCATTCTTGTTTTATTGTATGATTCATTGATCACATGCATAAGTTCTTGTTGAGTATATTGGATTTATTTCACTGTGGTTGGCTTATGTTCCCTTGCAGATTCAATATCACAGGAGGACTAGAGTGGAGCTAGGATGAAAATGGAAAGAGGAAGCGACATTTAAATGGTATGCTGCCTATCTCTTGTTAGCTAGTAAACTCAATAGTTAGAGCTTAGGGAAAGCGTCATATTCTATTATGTTTTTTTCTAGATCTAGGTGGATCTAGGGAGATTTGTTTATGTTTGCATTTATCGATAAGTGCCATAATAGAAAATGAGACTGAAAGATTTATATTCATGGAAGTAGAAGACTCTGATAAAGAAGACTCCGAAGAAGAATATGAAGAAGCCGAATAAGAATATGAATAATTCGAAGAATAAATTGAAGAGGAAGAAGTTGACTACCGAGAAGAATTGATGAGTGCCATAGAAGTTATCAGAAGAGAAAAGAGGAAAAACAAGAAGCTACGAGAAGAACTAGACAAGAAATAAGACACTCATGAATTAGAACAAATGACCACAAATTTGAAGGTTCAAATTGAAGAAGATAAAATAATTGAAGAAGCACTCAAAAAACAACTGAAAGGAAGAGACAGGATCATTGAAAATTTGGAAGCAGAGATTGTCACATTAAGAAAGGATATTCAAAAGAAAAATATGCAGAACAACTCAAAAGTTTTTGAATGACATTATCAGTAGTCAAAGGCCTAATCATGACAATTCTGGACTTGGATACAATCAGATAGAAAATAAATCAAGCTCCAAAACAATAGAACAAGAAACATATCCAAAAATCTATGTAGAAACAATCAAAGGGGATAGGAAAGTCTACATATAAAATTACAGGGACACTCCTCCATCGAGAAGATTGAGACTTCAGAATCAATGACCTACATAAACATATAGGTCTTAGGAAGAAGAAGGATTCATAAGAGCACCTCCTTTTAGAAGATCTTCAACTCCCAGGTATCAAATTATATTTTTTGGTTTATGTTATGCATGTAATAATTTTGGACACAAATTTGTGAATTGCAGAGCTAACAACAAGAACATAAACAACATTGAAATTCATACACAAAAAGGTTATCCAAGAAGGCCTAGTGAAACACAGAGAAGTTACAACAGGTTTTGAATCATTGAGCATTGAAGTGGAATGATACAAGTGTAACAACTTTGGAAACATGGCCAAATATTGCATAATGGAAATCTATCCTAGAGAACCACAACATAACAACAATTACAGACAGGAACCTCAGAAAATGGCATGGATAAGAAAGCATAATCAATACAACAATGAAGAATGCACACTCTCTCTACAAGCTAAGAAGAAGAAACGTGGTTGGTATGTTGACAATGGTTGTTCAAAATACATGATAGGTGATAGAGACATGTTTCTTACATTAATAAAGGAAAGATATGGATCAGTCTCCTTCGGAAATGATGATTCAACTAAAATCATTGGAAAAGGAACAGTCAGAATTGGTAATAAGAATACAAAGGCAAAAAATGTTCTACTAGTAGAAGATATGAAACATAATCTTCTAAGTATGAGTCAAATGTGTGACCAAGGTCATAAAGTTACTTTCGATTCACAAAAGTGTGAGATAAGAAAAGAAGGTTCAGGAAAATTGATTGCTACAACTGCGAGAACTTCAACCAACATATATGTGTTAAGTGAAATTGGAAATGAAAAGTGTTGTTTAGGAAAGGAAGATGAAAGTTGGCTATGGAACAGAAGAATGGGTCACATACATTTTGATAACCTTGTCAAAGTTAGCAAAAGAGAATCATTCAGATAAATGCCCCAGATCACGAAACCAACCAACACTTTATGCAAGCATTGTCAACAAGGAAAACAAACAAAGACCAGGTTCAAATCAAAGGAGTATTCAACGACAAGACCACTGAAAATTGTGCATACTGATCTAGTTGGACCAACTACAAC
>SNQJ01S0017510.1:263563-285641 GCA_010110895.2 Picea sitchensis | reverse complement strand
TGAATTAAATGAAGGAAAATTTTGGAAGAAATTCAAGAATGCCACTTGATCGCATCTCTTTTTTAAAATAAATTTGTTTAAAATTCAGTAATGTAAGAATTGAATTAAAATCGAAAATTCAAAGATGTTTCTTCACAATTAGTTGATAATATCACCAGTTTAATATATCTTTATCTGGAATTCAAAACTCAATGTTTATCATCATATAACTAACTAAACACCTAAAAACATTAACATCAACCCACTTAATACTATTGATGGTATATTCCAACTTAACGTGAGACAAAAAAAACAACTGCATCTATCATCTTGAAATTTTCCAGTTCTGTTCAATGTTCAATAATACAAAAATTGAATTAAAGATAAAATTTTGATGAACGCATTGGATAATATCTTTAATAAACCCATTTAATGCGCCTCATCCACGAGATTCGGATCTAGCACGGAATTAACAAAAAACGAACAACATTAACTACATCACTTGGTACTGCTCAACCAGCTGAACTATTTCACTTGGTACTGCTCAACAATATTAAAGGGTATATTCTAGCTTAACATCAAATCAAAAATCAATTGCAGTTTTTACCACCTGAGGATACGTTATATCGATGCAGTCGGAGAGCACGATAATATATAATTATTTATATTTTATTTTATTAAAATAAATATTCACCTTTCTTCGAACATTATCTATCAAATCACTGGACTTGTTTCGAGTGGAGTAATTTTCCTTCGATAACTTGTGCATCCTATCAAATCACTGAGCTTGTTTCGAGTGGAGTAATTTTCCTTCAATAACGAGGACGAATCAACGTGCATTTTTGTCTACAGTGTGCATTAAAAATAGGCACGTCTAATTCTAAGCGAGACCTTGAGAGTTTATGCACATGCGAGAACCTTCGAAGGTTATAATGCTTGGACTCTGTGATCATGTATATTAGAGAGCTTAGAGAGTTTATTACTTCAAAGTATAGAGGAATACATGTTTTAATTGGGTTTTATTTTGGATTCTTATAGAATGGATTAATATATTAATTTTTATTTTTCAATTTATTTATTTAAAAAAAATTAAAATTTTTAATTTAAACTAATTATATTGTCAATAGTTATTATTATTAATTTTACTTTTAAACTATACATAAATAATACATTATCATAAGTTTCAAATATTTTATAATTATTTTTAAGATTTACATATAACTATTATATATTTAAAGGCAAGTATTATTATCCCATCTGAAAAGTGTGTTCAGGTTCGATATAAACACAAGTTGCAAAAGTATGAACAATACTGATTTCCCATCATTGAAAAGATCAAAGTGCACCTAATATGTATTATTTCAAATTTTCAAATTTTCTTATAGATTTACCAATATTCCACCAACCAATTTGTAACGGATGGTTTCAAATCTTTCCGCACTAAACATGCGAGATATCACATGGTTTGCAATTCGGTCAGCTCTCCCATTCGTGAATTCCTTAGTCCTGTCCGAAATGTACACGAAGTACGACGCAGCGCACTGATAGGTTGATCTACTACCTAATTCTGTAATTTTTTAATCGAAGAAAAAACAAAACATCTTGAAATAAAAGTAATATTTTCAATTCAAATGAATTAGTTGGAGCATAAAGTATTTGGGATGTTTCTATGTATGACTTTTTCGAATTACAGAAAATAACATGAGCCTCAATCATTCCAGAAAATGATAAGGAATTACGCACATCTTAAGATCTGAGATAATACTACAAATATAGATAATACTACAGAATGTTTCCATGTCTTTTAAGATTTTTTCCTCCCACGAGCTTCATATCTCCATCAATCTAAAACTAGCGTATCTTTCGAGATAATATTTTTTTTCCTCTCACGAGCTTAAAATATCTTCAAATAAAAGGTAAAATATTCATCTTTAAATGAATTTGGTGGCGCATAACTGTATCGTTCGCAAGTAGCTGCCATTTCGGATAGTGGAAGTGAGATGAGTCTTATTAATTCTTTAAAAAAATTAAACTAATTAGAGAATCAGATTTGTCTTATCATTCTACACAGGCATAACTAGCGGACATAAAAAGTTTCTCCTTCTTCATATTTTGCAAAAAATAGTACACTTAAATAATAATAATGATGAAAAGGAGGAACCTGAGTCCTAGTATATTAGTTCTAATAAAGCACGACATCCACAAAAACCTCTATGAGCAAGGAAACTAGACAAATTCAAGTTGTAATGAAAATCAACAAAGAAACTTTCATGCAAAATACAGTTAGTACCTAAAACAGAACCTACATTACATGGAACGGTGAAATAAAAACCCTAATTTCCCTTCCCACTAATAATATATAATTATATAAACAAAATAAAATTATTAAATAAAAGATACATTGAAAAATTAACTCATAAATTATTAAAAATCACTATGAAATGTAGTCATCATCAAGTAATTGTTGCAAATCTCTTGAGTATCTTTATGCACACTTGTCATTACAAATTCTAGAAGGCAATCAGATTGCCAAAATTTCGCATTACTATATTCCCTACCCCTCAGCCAATATTGACCAGCATTTAACTCCTCCAGCGGTGAGATAGGTTCATCGAAAAATATATATAGAAGCGATTCGCATATGATTACAAATTCTAGCAGGCAATCGTAGTGTTCTATAATTCTAGAAGCGATCCGTTATTGTCCATTCATCACATAACTAGCATAGCAGAGGGTAGTGTCATGGCTGAGATTTCTGAATCTCTTTCCACCAACTTGAACAATGAATCTTCCATCCCTCGACGCGCTGCGAATCACCACGGAAATGTGTGGGACGACGATCTCATACTATCTCTCAACTCGCCCTATGGGGTATACTTTCCATCACTCTCCACCTTTGTTTTTGTTTTCTGTTGTTGTTGGCTATCATCTATCTGTTCTTTGTTGCTTTTAGTTTTCTGTTTGTTGGTAGCTTTCAGTCTATCATAGCAGCTATCTCTAACTTTTTCATCTACATATTTGAATTGCATTGAATTGGAACCAGGCACCGGCATATTATGAAAGTGTTGCAAAGCTTATTGAGGAGATCAAGCATTTACTTTTGAGTGAAATGGAAGATAGCAACCGTGATCTAATCAAACGTCTTCAGATCGTTGACACATTGGAATGCCTTGGAATTGATAGACATTTTGAACATGAAATTAAAACAGCTGCTCTACATTACGTTTACGGGTTAGGAATTTCTAGATACATGAATAAGTTTAATTTAACGCTGAACATCATATTTTTTTTTGGTGTGTTTTGATTCGTTCGTTCAACGCTGACTGATGAGCTGCGTAGATAATTTAATTTAGAGTTTACATATATCTGTACATCATTTTTTTTTGTTTGGTGTTTTCGATTTGTTCGTTCAACGCTGACTGATGAACTGCGTAGATGCTGGACCGAAAAGGGTATTGGGGTGGGATCAAGAGATTCCCTCAACAAAGATCTCAACACTACGGCTTTAGGATTTCGCGCTCAACGTATCCTCAGGTGCTATAAACTGCAACTGATTTTTTGATTTGATTTAATATTGTGGAGCAGTACCAAGTGAAATAGTTCAACTGGTTAGCTTAGTTCAGATGTAGGTAATGTTGTTGGGATTTTGTTAATTCTGTTCGAATCTTGTAGGTGAGTGCATTGGGATTTATACAATATAGTATGAGTGGGATCTAATGGTTAATAACATGTGTTTCCTTTTAAGGGTCACAGGTTCAAATAGATGCGGTTGTTTTTTATTTGATATTAAGTTAGAATATAGCATTAACAATACTAAGTGGGTTGTTAATATGTATAGTTGTTTGGTTAGTTATGTGATGATAAATATTGAATGTTGAATCGGATTGTTGTTAATATGTATAGTTGTTTTGGTTAATTCTGTGATGATAAATATTGAATTTTGAATCCTAAATGAGATGAACTGGTTATACTATCCACTAAATATGAAGAAATATCTTTGGAATTCCTCATACTTTCTCTGTACTTCTTATATTATTAAATTTAAACAAATTTAATTTTAAAGAAGGATCTGTTCACTTCTTATATTGATTAAAATTTAAACAAATTTAATTTTAAAAGAAGGATCGCTCTGAGTTTAGTTCACTTTTTATATTATTAAAATTTAAAAAATTGTTTAAAAGAAGGATTGATGACGAAGAATTCTTGAATTTCCCCAAATTTTCATCGATTTAATTCCATACTTATATTACGAAGCTTCTAAACAGGTGTGTTGGAGAATTTGAAGGATGAAAACGGGAAGTTCTTCTGCAACTTGACTGGAGATAAACGAGTGAGAAGCATCTTGTCGTTACTTCGAGCTTCAGAGATTTCATTTCCCGGAGAAAATGTGATGAAAGAGGGGAAGACATTCACAAGAGAATATCTAAATCACGTTTTAGCTGGTCACGGGGATGTGACAGACGCGGATGAAAGCCTTTTAAGAGAGGTAAACAGTAAACACATTTTCAAGGTCTTAGCCAAAAAAGGTTTATAAAGGATTTGACTTGATAGCTGTTACTTAGGTGAAGTACACGTTGGAGTTCCCATGGTATTGCAGTGTGCCAAGATGGCAGGCAAGGAGCTTTATTGAAATATATGGACAAAATCATTCCTGGCTCAAGTACGTATCTTGTTGATAAATATATTTGATTTTTATATTCCGAACTTCAAAAATCATTATTGCGTTCTAAATCCCTTTGCCACTTTTTGTTAGGTCTAATATCAATCAAAAAGATTTGGAGTTGGCCAAATTGGACTCCAATATTCTGCAATGCATACATCAGAAAGAGATACAGTTTATTGTAAGGTAGTAATCAATGCTGCATATTTGATTTTATATTCGAACTTCAAAAATTGTTATTGGGTTCTAAATCCCTTTGCCACTTTTGTTAGGTCTAATATCAATCAAAAGGTTTTGGAGTTGGCCAAATTGGACTTCAATATTCTGCAATGCATACATCAGAAAGAGATACAGTTTATTGTAAGGTAGTAATCAATACTGCATTTTCATAGTTTAGTGCGTATAGAGGGTGTTTTTTAACAGTTATATAAATGTTGGCAAAAAGCAATTTTTTACAAGTTTTTTTTTTTTGTTTTAAAGTTTATTTTAAAAATATAGTTAATAATTGAATGTTCTAAAAATATGTAGTTATTAGTTATTTCAAGTTGTTTATCTTGTTCTTGTACATTAAATATCTAATCATGATGGTAGTGATCCAATGAATGAAATGAGTAGCTTTGTATATTTTGTAGGATTTTCTGGACAAACCATCCCCAAACTTCACATCCATATAAAATAACATGAGTATAAAAATAGGATTCTCTAGAGATTGCATCCCCAAACTTCACTTCCGTGTAAGATAACATGAGTGACAAGAGTATAAATAGGAGTTGTTTTTAATCCCATAGCCAAAGGTTTGATAGATTACACTTGTTTTTCAAGCCCATAATAAGTTTTCTACCCTCCATTTATCATTTTCTTAACACTATAGTTCTAATTGATGAATGTCTATTCCAAAATATTTGTATAAAGACACTTCCTCAAGTTATTGTTGTCATATAATGTCTATTCCAGATATTTATAAAACACTTCCTCAGATTATTAGTTAAGTTGGAATAATGTAGAAATTAGTTGTAATCGATTGTCATTGGAACCACAAGAAGTTATTATTTGAATGATGTTATGAGTTGGTTATAGAATGTAGATTATGAGTTGGTTATTATTGGAATAATTGTTGAGTTGCTTTCTTCTCTATTTTTTATTTATACTAGCCTAGATTCCCAAGATATTTGTATGAGAACACTTCATCCATGTGATGATATTTTGGGCTTTAATTACCATAACTAAGTTATTATTTGAATGATGTTATGAGTTGGTTATAGAATGTAGATTATGAGTTGGTTATTATTGGAATAAGCGTTGAGTTGCCTTCTTCTCTATTTTTTATTTATACTAGCTTAGATTCCAAGATATTTGTACGAGAACACTTCATCCATGTGATGATATTTTGGGCTTTAATTACCATAACTTTTTCTTTTGTCAATATTCAAGTCATAGAAATTCTTGACCATAAAAACAATTTTATTGAAATAAAAAAGAATGATGATGACTATACCAATTAGAATCAACAAATATCTTCTAAACAATATTATAATTTATCAGTGTATATGTTAATATTCAAATTTAAATTTAATTTATTTTTAATATTCTCATTATTTTGCAAAACAACCTATCATTCATTCATTGAATGATGTACTTAAAAATATATCATTATCTTGATATAAGTAGCACATTTAAAACACACAAATTCACTTTTATAAAGCTATTAATAATATTAAAATACAATTGTTTTTCCTATAAATTCGATATAGATTTATTTTAACTATCTGTTAATTATCACTGGAGAATTGAATTCATCCCATTGAAAATCTTTTCCTCAAATACTTTTTCAAAAAAAATCACTCTCCGTACTTACATCCGGTGGTATAGAATACAGCTCGATAATGATTATAGATGACCTTCTGCAATACTATCATGTCCTGCGTAGGTGGTGGAGGGACTCAGAAATTGCGCAGCTCAATTTCTACCGGAGACGTCAAGTGGAACTTTACTTTTGGGCGGTTACATGCATTTTCGAGCCCGAGTTTTCTCCGAGCAGAATTGCCTTAGCAAAAATTACTACCGTGGGAACTGTTCTAGATGACCTCTATGATACTCACGGAAGGTTGGACGAACTCAAAACCATCACACAGGCAGTGAGACGGTGAATTCAAATTATCGAGACTTTCTGAAAATTGCCAATTGATTTATTCCTAGTTTCTCACTATATTCCAATCATATATATCATGTGCCTGTTGTATTTCTTGAAGATTTTCATTTTTATTATTGTTTGCGCCATTTTCAGATGGGATCTTTCGTTGATAGATGAGATTGTATGAGATCATCGTCCCACAAATTTCCGTGGCGATTGGCAGTGCGTCGAGGGATGGAAGATTCATTCTTCAGATTGGTGGAAACAGATTCAGAAATCTGAGCCATAACACCACGCTTTGCTATGCGATTTATGTACAATGCTTCATCTCCTCAATGGATTCAACGCTAAATTAAATTCATTATGCCTAACCTGTAAACGTAATGTAGAGCAGCTGTTTTTATTTCATGTTGAAAATGTCGATCAATTCCGAGGCATTCCAATGTGTCAACGATCTGAAGACGTCTGATTAAATCATGGTTGCTATCTTCCATTTCTCTCAAAAGTAAATGCTTGATCTCCTCAATAAGATTTGCAACACGTTGATAATATGCAGGTGCCTGGTTCCAGTGTAATGCAAAAGATAGAGATAGAGATAGCTGCCATGATAGACTTAATAATAATATTAATAATATTTTTTTGGACGAAAAAGTGGGAAGTAATTAAATAAAATATCATGTAGTATATTTTTCCTTTGAAAGGTTAGGTGAACATTAGGTGAACATTAAGTCATAAAGAAGTGAATTTAGGTGTATCTTACTTATTTTTACCTAAATCACATGAAATTAGGAGTATGTTAATATTAATATTATATTAATATTAATCTATATATAACATTTTTTGTTAATATTAATAATATTTTTTTTGAGGAAAAAGTGGGAATTAATTAATCAAAATATCATGTGGTATATTTTTCCTTTAAGAGGATAGGTGAACATTAAGTCATAAGAGAGAGTGAATTTAGGTGTATCGTACTTCATTTTTACCAAAATCACATGAAGTTAGGAGTATGTTATTTCATATAACTAATAACAATTATATTAATATTAATCTACATATATTGATCTCTTGTTAATATTAATTATTTTTTTGGACAAAAAGGTGGAAAGTAATTAATCAAAATATTATGTCGTATATTTTTTCTTTGAGAGATTAGGTGAACCTTAAGTCATAAAGGAATGAATTTAGATGTATGGTACTTCATTTTTACCTAAATCACATGAAGTTAGGAGTATGTCATTTCATATAACTAATAACAATTATATATATATATATATATCTTGTTAAAGGCGGGAAGTAATTAATCAAATTATCATGTAGTATAGTTTTCCTTTGAGACGTTAGTTGAAAATTAATTTAGGTGTATCATATTTCATTTTTCCCTAAATCACATGAAGTTAGAGTATGTTATTTCATATAACTAATAACAATTATATTAATATTAAAGTATATATTGATCTCTTGTTAATATTAATAATATTTTTTTGGACAAAAAAATGAGAAGTAATTAATCAAAATATATATTTTTCCTTTGAGAAGTTAGGTGAACCTTAAGTCATAATGGAGTGAATTTAGGTGTATCATACTTCATTTTTACCTAAATCACATGAAGTTAAGAGTATGTTATTTCATATAAATAATAACAAATATATATATATATATATATATATATATAATATTTTTTTGTAAGAAAAGGTGGGAAGTAATCAATTAATATATATTTTTCCTTTGAGAAGTTAGATGAACCTTAAGTCATAAGGAAATGAATTTAGATGTATCGTACTTCATTTTTACCTAAATCAAATGAAATTAGGAATATGTTAATATTAATATTATTAATATTAATAGCCTATAATATTAATATTAACCTATATATTAATTTCTTGTTAATATTAATAATATTTTTTTGGATTAATAAGTGGGAAGTAATTAATCAAAATATCATGTGGTATATTTTTCCTTTAAGAGATTAAATAAATGTTAAGTCACAAAGGAGTGAATTTAGATGTATCGTAATTCATTTTTACCTAAATCACATGAAGTTAAAAGAATATATTATTTCATATAACTAATAACAATTATATTTTTATTGAATTTAGATGTATAGTACTTCATTTTTACCTAAATCACATGAAGTTAAGTGTACGGTATTTCATATAACTAATAAAATATATATTAATATTAACCTATTTATATAAATATGTTGATTTATGTTAATATTAATAATATTATTTTGATTGAATTTAGGTGTATCCTACATTTTTACTTAAATCACATAAAGTTAAGTGTATGATATTTCATATAACTAATAACAATTATATTAATATTAACCTATATACAGATTTCTTTAGGAATACTTTGATGAAATATTATATATATCATATATTATTATAAATACAATTATTTAAATGATTAAATAATAAATATATTAATATGAATAAATTTATTTATATATAATTGATTAATAATGGAAATTAATAATAAATTTATTAAATAATAACTTTATATTAATATATTTTTTTATTATATTATAATACTACATAATTTATATAATTATTATATTATATAGAATTGTTATATAAAATATAATCACTATAACCATTGTAGGTAATATTTGTGCTTATGTGTTTGAAGTATCCATTTCCATACTATATATAATTGTTATATAAAATATAATCACTACAACCAATTGCATGTGAAATGCTCACCATTTCCCATCCAGACATATAACCCTTTTCTTTTTCATTGGTTAGGACATAAACCTCAAGAAAAATTACAATGGAAAGCCAAAGGGATTTTATCGGTTTCACATTATTCATACCGAATTTCCTGAGTATCTTCACCACATACTTCTGTTGTGATAACCAAGCTTACCATCCTTTTTGTGTATTTCCATGCTCGAGATTTATTTTGTTGCTCGTAGTAACAACATCTTAACCAACTAAGCCAACCTTTTGATTTCATACATGCTTGTGCTTGCAACAAGCATAACCTTTAACACCAAGATAATAAATATACCATAAACACAATGGTTACACTCACTTATTGTAAAATTTGGCTCACCATGAAGGAATCAAACATTAGCCTTTGTACACACCCACCTTTCTAAACTGGACACATTGCTCCACCTCAAACTTTGCATTCGAACAATCTTAACCAAATCCTACCAAGCCGACTAAGTAAGCCTTCACTGCTTACCTTCAGGTCCATTTACAATGGAGTTCACTAAGCATTTTATAGGCTTCATTATATGCAATCCATGGACATAATACCATGGGATACCCAAAACACATGAACCCGAAAAACCACCTGCTTTGACATAAAAACAAATTTAACTCAGTAACTATTTCACCGAATTAAGGCTAACCCAACATACATGCCCCCCACATATTCAATCTACCTAAATCTACATCTATACTTTTCATAGGTGACATGATAAACCAAGGGTACGCATGCCTATCCAGGTCTTAGACACGTATTCCATTTACATGCAATCAATAAGTTTTACAACTCCAAAGTAAATACAATTTGTTTTTTCTCTCACGGTGACTCAACCATCACCATTCTTGTTGTTTCCTTGTTGTATGAGAAAATCCCTCATCTTGAGGTTCCATAACCCAAGGTTGTTCTTGACTTTGAATTTCTCCACCTCAAACTTTGACCTCTGTACTTTTTCCATTAGCACAAAACTCCAACACACAAGATGTTCTACAACTTATAAAAATAAGCTTCTTATTATGGAAGGTTAATATTATATTTCAAGGTTAAACCCCAAAATATAATATTAAGTAAAAGGTTTTACAAAATAAACCACATATATGTATGTTTATAAATCCTTTTAATAAAATATATCCACCTCTTAAACAAATACCTTTTTAAGACCTCCTCCACCCATTTAATTACCAAAGCGATACTCTTCTAGTGAAATAAAAAATAAGGTTTTATTACATCGAGCTCCATGCATAAAAAAAAATCCACTTCCATAATACCTTGAGTTATGTGCATGCATATATTTTAAGTTTTATGCATATACCTTTAATTAAAACAACTTTCCACGAGTATCGTGCTACCCTCAAGGCATAGGTGCTATGTCGAACAACTATTGTGCCCCCGTTAGTCGTGAAGGGCAATGCTCCCCAAAATATTCAAAGAGACCAACTCTTCGAGTGACTGTCGTCCTCGCTTTTGCCATCAAGCCTGCTTTTGCCATCAAGCCTTAAATAGTTCTCACCATCAGATCACCCATCAAAAGGGATCAAAATCCCTTCGACACTGTGGATACACAACTAGAATTCACTGCCAACCAATATCACCTTTGTAACTAATATGTTCTTCATCCTTCGTCCTCTGCAATTGATCAACGAAGGTTATCAAGACAAATTATCGCACCCTTTGAACCGATTTACCCATGATAGGTTAGAAACTATCGCCCCTATGCAACGAATCTGTCCTTTGCCATACAATCTACTCAACTTTTATCCAATGACCTTCTCTTTCCTCTACACGTGATCGACAATCCTCTTTACGATTATTTCTCCTTCACTTTCAAATCCTTTAACTCTGTGGTATGATACCACTTGTTAGGAAGTGGGATCAAAACAAAGTAAAACATAGCATAAAATTGAGAACAACAAACCAAACACAACTGACACAGTGATTTATGTAGAAACCCAATACGAGAAAAAACCACGGGGCAATGATAGTCGGTATTCTTATTATTCAAGGGAGAATTAAAATTGTCATCACATGAATACAACCATCCTCTCCTCATGATACAGGTGGATATCGGTGGCCACCCACCTTTTCCAACTCGCTTAAAACAATTTTTTGGCAATTTTGGCAATTTACTATTTTTAGCAGTTTTAACTTCTGGGGCCATTTTGAGGGCCTAAATGAAGGTTTTTCTGGATCAAGCTTCTCAATGATAGCCGAAGGCATGATTGAGCCCCCAAAATGAATCCCATCGATGATACCTTTCTAACGGGCTATCGTGCGCCTAAAACGGATATTGTATGCAAACGTTATGACCCCAAGAAGTTGATGTACTGACTTACCCAAACAAGGCCCACACGACTTTTTGCGCTTCATCTCCTAGGGTTAGGTTTTTGGATGTCTAGGTTTTTGACATTCATGTTTAATGTAAAAATGCCTTCAGAGCCTCATTGTAAATGTAATCATCTTATTGCGAATGAGCGCAGTTGTCACATCTCTTCTCAAAGATAATCTACCACCATTCCAACAAGTTTGTTTTCTGCTGCATTTTACAATTTCATCTTATTTTGTTATTGAATAGAAAACCAACTTTACTGTATCTTTGTTATTCTATGTTAAGCATATTTTAATAATATGTATTCATTTCGTTCTGCTCATAAAATTTGGATCACCTCATAGACACACTGTACTCCACAGTATTGTGTCTTGCTCACAAACTTTACACACCTTGCACTCTCGCCACTATGGGTATGCTCGTTTTTATGAGGAAAATAACTCTATGGAAAGGGGTAAACCAAAATAGACGGAAATGACTGCAGAAATCAAATCTAATCCAAAGTATGCTATATAAATGAAAATGCTATCAAGACAAGACAAAGAGCCTACCTCGTCCAGATGTTCAATGAATATCACCGTTGACCACACAACTCAAATCTCTATACCTTCAACTTGTCCTCAACAGTCAAGATACACAAGCATATGGTAATAATATATAATGTTAGCACATATAATAACACAATCCATTAACATTCATAAAAAATACTCCCATGGAATAACAATTCAAATATTTGCAACACATCAATTAGACAAGAAAATAGTATTTCTATTAAAAATGATCCACAAAAGTGTATAAGTGACAAACTTCCATTTTCGCACGTCTCAAAACTGAGAAACTAAGTCCCTTCCAGCTAGGCCTCCACCACTTCAATCCTCCACCAAAAGAAATCTCATATAAGAGAGACAATGAGATTCTTCATCAACACGAGAAGAGCTTGGGGGTTGAAAAATGTGTTCAGACTTTAAAGGACAAAGGGATGCAGACTCAATATGAAGTGAATAATTTCTCGAGAGTAACTTTTCTCTCAAAAGTTGAATTCTCCTCCTTCCAAGGTCAAGGATCATGGATCTCGTGACGTGACATGGAAAACCAACACAATTTTTAATTTTGGGCACAAAACCTGATGTACGCAGGTTGTAATGGTGCAAACTGCATATACACATGTTGTATAATTGTTAGGGCATGTATATGTGGAAAAGCATGATTTTTATCTCTGGGAACTACAAAAGGAGCTTCAAGTCTGCATAAGGAAATGGAAAAGGCCTTCTAAGCAAGTTGCATGGGGTGAGGCAAATCTTGCTATAACAAATGCCCCCTAATGTGTGAGGTCAGAGGAGTATCTGCAATGGATGAAATACATTATAATTCCCAGAAGTGGAGTGATAGAGACTCATTTGGAAGAACTAGTTGCTCATGAAAATATTACAATTCATAATGACTTTGTACACATGGCTGCCAATTTGAATTATACTACAGATCCATGTGGAAAATATACCAAACAGTTGTTCATGACCATGAATAGGCACTAAAAAGTAGATACATGCCATAGGTTGTCATAGTCAAGAACAAGGCCTAGTGAAAACTAGTATCAAAATCAATTTGAAGATATTTGTATACAATGGAGTACAATCTTATCTCCCATGATCACTAAAGTCATATAAGTACTAGTGTAATGAATGATAGAAACAACTCAGGAAAGATGCTACTATAATTGATGTTTTCAAGTCTTCTACATGATCCTCCAAAGGTGCAAGTCTACATCATGTGAATAGAGGATTTGAGGTCGAACACAATGAGACTTCGTTTGATTACCGATCATTAATGAATACTGTTAACAAATGCAAGACAAACTACTGATAATGAAAGTAGGTATCAAGGCACTGAGTACATTCTTACAAGTGTGAATAAAGGTGTTGAGGTTAAACACTTGAAGAATCCATCGATCAAGAGACATTTATTTATTGCCAACTATTGATGGTGGGAGAACCTGCCACTAATGACTGCAAGCCTCTAGGTACTCATAGGACTCTAGGCCTTGTTTCCAGAATAGATGAGATGAAGTTGCTGGAAGGAGACTCGCTAAAAGGAGGGAATTAAGGCATCTATCATCAGTCAACACGAGGTACAAAGAAATATCTTGTTGATTTGGAGGAACTCAGACAAAGAGGATTTTCATGAACCAACGACCCTGTGCGTATTTTTCATATACCAGATGCAAGTAGAGCACAAAAAATACCCTCTGACTAGCAACCAATAAGGAAAATTGTCGACAAAGGCAAGAAAACCACCAATAAGGCTAATGGCATCCAAGACACTGCATGAATCCCAATGTGTGAATAGATTTATTGTGATTGAACAAAAGGAAAACCCCCCAGTCAGCGACCAATGAGGATATGTCGATTGGTGGGATCAAGTTTACCTACCCATAATGAAAGTAAGACTAGGGTGCACAATAGGACTACAACCTCATGTGATTCTAAGACACACTAAGGGTATGGTCAACATGCAAAGTAAAGAGTTCTGAGAAATGGCCGACACAGGCTTATAGACATCCCTTGAATAAGGGCATGATACATATGGAGGACTTCGGCAGCATAGACTTGATAATGAAACTTTGTGATGCAGGAGGCACCAATAAAACTCTCCATAGGGACTGGAAGAGTAACCAATCTAAGGAGTAAACTCTAAGTAACGAGCTCATCTTTCTAAGGTCATGCTAAATCCAAAATTTGGATGACAAGTGGACTCAAAATATTGTGCTCTATTCAGAGGGGACATGATTGTTGCCAATATAAGATAATATTCTTTTCTCGCCCATCTTTTTTTGTTTTTTCATAGAAAAATGAATGCTATGATACAAGAGAGGAAACGAGTGTCGCGAATAAGAAACTAATTCCAAGCAATGGAACATACCTATTATCAATGAAAGGAATTTCATGTGGGCCACAGACCCTCTGGGGAATGTTTCCTTTTAGGGTATAGGGTGTCAAGCTGCAAAGGATATAAACAAGGCTATGCTTGGCTAGTGATGCAAATTGTTGAGGTAATAGGCTTATAGAGACATAGTGGGAACCGAAAATAGGCTCAATACTTCAAGCAGGATAATGGAATGCAATTACACATTAACTCCAAATAATGTCATTTTTCATAAGTTTAGTCCCCTAGACCCAAAAAAGTATAAAAAAATGCCCAGGAGAACTCTTCTACCCACTAGTGACCAGAGTATTCATTTTCCAAAATTAGTCTACTTAGTCCGAAAAAGGGTTAAACTTACACCAAATAGGCATCCTTTCAAAGACATTTAGCGAGTGTGAAAGAGACAAGTTCAGTCGGAAAAGAGCTTAACTAAGACTCGATGGAAGTCCCATAGGTATAGGTTAGAATGCTTATGAGTAAGAAAATGAGTTTCAAACACAAAGTCATATTGAAACTGTACGAGACTCTCTATCCTAATAAAAAATATTTGCATGGGCACTAGATGGCACAAAGGTTCTAACTAGGGAACCCATGTTTGGTAAGCTTCTAGCATTCACTAACGACACTTCTAGTAGCAGAAAGAAGGTTTTGTGTCGTTAATAAATGGTTTCGTACCTAAGGCATATGAATCACAGTCATAGGATAATGCAAAAATCCAAAATGGACGAACGACCTATCCTATATGTTGGTCAAAGAAAATACTTGCCAAAGTCACTAACGGGCGACATAATGTTGCAAACCACAAGAATCCCTAGATAAAACAACCAAAACCAACTCCATCCACTAAACTATTAGTCCATTAGGTCAAAAAATTAGCAAAAACTATACAAAGTGGGTAAAAGTTTTCTATAAATAGTAAAAAATAACCAAATTTACTATACCATTTGAGTTTTTTACCCACATAGTGCATTTTGGGCCAATTTGTCCACGATCTTCAAGTGCTGATTGTAGGAGCTATGAGCGACGTAATTGAAAACGGTCTGGACCAAGCAAGTAGTCTTTCCCTCCTCTTCATTTCTAATGGATTAGAATTTTACATTAGGACTCATTTTTTGAGTTTTTTAACGCGAAAATTAGGAATTAGGTTGTACGCGGGTCGTAGTTCATCGAGTCTCATATACGCAACACTATACACGAGTGTTAGCAAACAATACCATGTATATGCAACCCTATAAATTATTGTGTACATTGCAACTCACATACAAGTCCACAACTTGTTTTTTTTTAAAGAAATTTGACTCAAAAAATGGATTTTTCTTGCAGGATGGTACTTGAATGGAGGGAAAGAGAGAATGAGGAAGTTGATGCTGCAGTGGGAAGACATCTAGGGGGGCAAATAACATTAAAAATATGTGGTATTTACAAGTTTTTGGATCTCAAAGGGATGAGAGCTCAAGTGAGGTTGTTACAAATGTTGGTGAACTTTTGGGATCTGGATACAGAGGCCTTCAACCTCGATGGGAAACTGATCCTAAAATGATCTTTTAAAGACTTGGTTGAGTTTTAATCATGTATTAAATTACCATTCAAAAACTTAAATGGGGAAGGAGATCTTAATAAACATTAAGAACAACAAACCATAACACCAAGATTGTTAACTGAGTTCTACAAGATTGCCTACATCTTCAGGCCTTTGTCTCGGTGGGGGAGGCTTTATTATTAATTTTAAATGTTGCAAAATTGCATCAGAAGTTTCCCAAATGGATTAAAAACTATTTTGGTTGTGTTCTTATCAACCTCAAGAATCCAACACAACTGATGGCACTGAAAAAGGTTGATCGTATCTCTCGAAAATGGCCTCCAAAGTTCGCTTCCTCAATGGTTTCCCTGCATAAAAATGGCTTAAGCTTTTAAATTCTTCATCATTCTGTTGTTTCTGAACCTCCCCATGCTGTAAAAAATCTATGGTTTATGTAGGGTCTGAGTTGGGGTTCTCCTCCCAACTTCCTCCCAATATCTGGCCTCAAATCAGTCTCTAGATCCCCCAATAATGGGAAAAATCCACCAAAATCAGCATAATAAAACCCAAAAAAATCCAATAATATAGTTTAAAAACCCATATTTGGGAAAAATGCGCTCGAGCCCCCTTTCCTCGGGCCACTGGTCTTATGGACTGTCTATGTGGACAGGAGCTAGGTGTCTGTGCCCTATTCCTTGGCCCTTGGTCCTGTGTGCATGGTCATATGTCCTCGAGTTGGTGTACACATGCGCCCTCGAACTACTCCCAGTCTAGCCCCTCATCGACTAGGTATTATCCCCAAAACCCTGCAACATCAAATTCAAATAAATTAACTGCCACCTATATAAACAAGAAACAACTCAGCCTTGGTGGCCACCTCGTGGTAGTTAGGACGTTACATATGTAGGAGATCTCAAGCTCGAATCTTGCAGAGGTAGTAACAAAATTTTTGACCAGCCAACCATGGCCAAATTCGGGGTGCCATGTGGCACCCAGTGATTGGGCCACATGTTACCCTGTGATTGGACCATACAATACAATCATCGACCCAATCACTTGTATAGTAAGCACATAGTGAGTTGCACAGTCAACTCATACGCCACGTGTTGACCTGTCATCCTTCCACGCCACTGCCATACCTACCATGTGTCATGTTGTTGTAGGTTCCATGTCACTTCTGTACAGACACGTTTCATACCCAGAGCCTGCCACATATTTCCATGTCAACGTCCATACAAACACGTGTCACTTTCATACAATGTCATGTGTCAAAATTTTACAGGTCCAACTTAGCCTTGAAAATGCAAAAAATGAGTGACACACGTCACCTCTTGGTGCTGCCACATGTCCCTGTTGACATCATGATGATGTCACCTGACACATCATGCTAACTTATTTATGACATCAGCAGTATGGTCTCTTGACTGTTTACTTTGACTTTTTGACTTTTTTTCCTGTTTGGGAAATCAATGAGAATGCAATAACTTTCACATAGGGTGTCCATTTTCGGAAAAATAAATATGTGGTCTGATCAACATGATTATCCCGACGCAACGATGCTCATTTTGTTTGATTCCGATAACTTTGATTTTTAGGCCTTCCTGGATCCATTTGGATCACGCCTCCCCACTGAGACCTTTTGTTCCTCCAAAAGGGTATTAACCAGTCATCAAGTGCGGGATAGGCCACCCCACTTTTCCTTTGTCTTTAAACTTTGTCCGTGCACCTGTTGCATCATAATCAATTTCATAATAAGCATGAAAAATGAAAGCATACTTTTAGCCACTTGAACTCGTTCACATCTTACTAAATCCACTACCATCCATGTAGAAAACATTAGTAGTGATAACATCAGAAATATGACTGAAACTGAACCAATATGTTTGATTTTCTTGCACGACATTAACTTATCTTGAAGCAAAGTATGATTGAATTTCCATTCTACAACCATCCCATGTTCATGCTTAAGATCAATTTCTTTACCTAGCACAATTATAGGTGTGTTTCTTGCATAAGCTTCCTTCTTCAATTGTTCCATTGTAACAAGAGATTGATTTTCTTTGATATGATGAGCATGCACAACATATTCATTGCCTTCTTTAGTTAAGTGATATTGATTATGTTCCCTGTAGAAGATTGCTTTGTGATCATATAAATAATGGCTACCTAAGACCATTCCACATGTTTCTAGCGGCCTCACATCACATGTTACTTCATCCACATACTTAGTTGTAATTGCAAACTTTATGATACATTGTTTTGTTATGGGAAATTTATGATCTATGCTTATCCAATTAAGTGAATAGGGTTTGAGATGCATCTTAGTTTTTAATCTCAATTTCTTAACCACTTCTTCTGAAATTAAGCTAGATTGAGATCCACTTATTATCAATGTGTCGATCTTAGTATGTTTCATTATGACCCTTATATGAAACAATTCACTTCTTGAATAAAAACCATCACCAATTTTACCTTTCAAACCAACTATTGTGATTTTAGTCTCATCACCTAAATCATACCCAAGTATGTTGTTCATGTTGTTGTTGCAACTGTTGGCCTCCCTTTCCTCTCTTTGAACCACTTCGGTCTCTTCTCTGGATGCAATTTCCAGCAATGGTCATCATCATGCCCTTCTTTCTTACAATGCTTGCAAGAGAGCTTCTCTTCCTTCACTGAAGATGAATTTTCCCTTTTCACATTCCATTTTCTTTTGTCGTCATTCCTTGAGGACGATTCCCCTGATACACCAACTCTTGTTTTCCCTGCTTCAATATACGTTGCTTGAACATAACCCTCATCAAGATTAGTAGGTCCAAACATAAATACAATGTTACAAATATGTTAAGGTAAACCTCCTATATACTTCATAAGAGTTTCTTGTGTATGTAATGGAATATTTAACATTAATTCCATATTACAAAATTCATTTGTGTATTCTTGCACTGTTTGTCCATTTCTTAGTTCAAGACTTTTCCATTCAATTAAATCCTTTTCCTTATAACCCAAAGAATAAAACTTCTTTATATGTGAAAAAACAAATTCTTGCCCTGATGGAAATTCATTACCAACTTGTTGAGTACCATGTTGCAACTTACTCTGCTACCAGATGAGTGTTGTGCCTGCAAGACAAAGAGATGCCAATTTGATTTCGTTTGCTTCATATTTGATTTGTTGCACACTACAATAAACTTCCATCTGTCTGACCCATTCATCAAGCCTCTCAGCATTGACTTCCCCATCATACCTAGGCAATTCAAATTTTACATCAATCTTAAGTAACAACATATCATGCTTATGTTTATGAGAATGTTTTCTTGTGGTAGAAGTTGAACTTGTACTTGAAGAAGAAGAAGATGGAGATGAAGGAGGTGAAGGAGGAGTTTTAGGAGGGTCCTCTCCTTCTTCACTTTTGTCTTGTTTTGAATATTCCCATTGAAAAGGCTCTTCCATGCCAAGTAATCATCATATAAGACCTTTACCATCTATTACATGGCGAATAAAGTCTTTTGAAACTCTATCTCATTCTGAGACATTCCTTCTTCAGATGTTATCGTCTCACTTTGAGATTCCCTCTTTCTCGATCCAATCTCAGGATCTCCTTCTACAAGATCGCCTTCACTACAACTTAACTTTTCCTTGGTAATCATGCAAACTCGAACAACCAATTGTCAACCTGATTTGATACCACTTGATCCGAAAATGATCTTTTAAATACTTGGTTGAGTTTTAAGCATGTCTTAAATTACCATTCAAAAACTTAAATGAGGAAGGAGATATTAATGAAAGAATGTTGCATCCATCATAAAGAATATAGAACATAAAGTAAAAATTAATAACAACAAACCATAATGCCAATATTGTTAATGGAGTTCAACAATATTGCCTATGTCTTTGAGCCTTTATCTCAGTGGGGGAGGATTTCTTATTAATCTTCAATGCTGCAAAATTACATCAGAAGTTTCTCAAATGAATTACAAACTGGTCTGCATATTTTTTTCTTGAACTTAAGAATCCAACACAACTGATGGCACTGAAAAAGGTTGAGCGTAGCTCCAGGAAATGGCCTCCAAAATTTCCTTCCTCAATGGCTTCCCTGCATAAAAATGGCTTAAGCTTTCAAATTCTTCAGAATTCTGTTGTTTCTGAACCTCCCATGTTGTCAAAAACCTCTCGTTTATGTAGGATATTAGTTGGGGTTCTCCTCCCAACTTCCTCCCAAGATATGGCCTCAAATTTGGCTCCAGATCCTCCAATAATGGGAAAAATCCACCAAAATCAGCATAATAAAACCCAAAAAATCCAATAATATAATTTAAAAACCCATATTTGGGAAAAATGCACCTAAGCCCCCTTTCCTCGGGTCACTGGTCGTATGGAGTGTCTATGTGTCTAGGAGCTAGGCATATGCGCCCTAGTCCTCGGCCCTTGGTCTTGTGTATGTGGCAATATGTCATTGGGCTAGTGTATACCTGTGCTCCCAAACTGCTCTCGGTCTACATCTTGGTCGTTCAGGCTAGCCCCCCGTCGATCGAGGCTTATCCCCAAAAACCTGCAACATCAAATTCAAATAAATTAAATGCCACATGTATAAATAAGAAACAAACTAGCCTTGGTGGCTAGTGTGTGGTAGTTAGGACATTGCCTATGCAGGAGGTCTCGAGCTCGAATCTTGTGGAGGTAGTAACAAAAATTTTGACTAGCCAACCTTGGAAAAGTTCGAGGTGCAATGTGGAGCCCTATGATTGGGCCACGTTTCACCCTGTGATTGGAATGTACAATCTAGTCATTGACCCAGTCACCTGTACAGTTAATGCACAGTTAGTTGCACAGTCATCTCGTACGCCACGTGTCTCCCTAGGTTATTTAAAGGAAAAATGCATAAGCTCTTATTATATGATGCATTTTTCTTCGTATTAATGTTGTGCTAACGTAAAGAATGTATTGAACCACACTTCTACATAGCCATAAGCATGAGAGCTATTCATTGATATACCAGAAGCAATTGCAGAAGCATAACCAGTATATCTAGCAGCTGACCTGCCCCTTGGCTTTTAATATTACCAAGGAACCCGTCTTGTTACTCGACTCAGTGACTAAGAATTTATTAAATTGTGAATATGGGAAACACTGAACATATTCTTTCCATATTCATAATTTAATAAACATGATTAGGGGCATATGCGAGCTTACTGCTAAGTTTCACTTTTATGGAAGCTTTCACTATTTATGTATAGACTAGTGGTGGCCCTAACACTCTTATTTGCAAATCCCTTTGTTTGATAAAACAAATATCCCTACACCTCACCTCTTCATTAGTAGTACCTTAAGGATTTCCTTTTTAAACTGCTCTTTTTTGGGAAGGGATAATGAGCAAATGAATGATTGTCTTTCTTCCTATACTTGGTTTGGTCTGGTCAGAAAGATTCATGACATGTGCAGCAGGGAAGGGAGTGGATAGGGAAATAAAATATTTTTATCTTCTTATACGAGACTTGGGACTAAGTATTCAAAACATTATTATCCAGAACTAGATAGGATCGAATAATAAAAGAACAAGATTTTTTCAAACTTCAATATCCTTATCTATGAGGGGAGGGCGATAGTTTTGATTCTTTCCTTTCCTTGTGTTGTTGGCCCTATGCTGGTGGTTTTAGATGAAATATATTTGATAAACAAATACAAGAAATCCAAGTGTGTTTTTTAGTGTACTTGGTTTTGGAAAGGGAGTGTGTGTGAGTTGTATATTCGAATAATATGGTTGGGTCCAACCAGTTTCACTTTGGAGATAGATAAAGTAGTGTATGATCTCAATGAATTACTTAT
>SNQJ01S0017510.1:243633-263513 GCA_010110895.2 Picea sitchensis | reverse complement strand
TGTGCTACGGGGCTTTCTTCAAGGGTTGACATCAATGACAACCAACCTTAATCAACATCCCTTTCCTCTCTTTGAACCACTTCGGTCTCTTCTCTGGGTGCAATTTCCAGCAATGGTCATCATCATGCCCTTCTTTCTTGCAATGCTTGCAAGAGAGCTTCTCTTCCTTCACTGAAGCTGAATTTTCCCTTTTCACATTCCCCTTTCTTTTGTCTTCATTCCTTGAGGACGATTCCCCTAATACATTAACTCTTGTTTTCCCTGCTTCAATATACGTTGCTTGAACATAACTCTCATCAAGATTAGTAGGTCCAAACATAAATACAATGTTACAAATATGTTAAGGTAAACCTCCTATATACTTCATAAGAGTTTTTTGTGTATGTAATGGAATATTTAACATTAATTCCATATTACAAAATTCATCTGTGTATTCTTGCACAGTTTGTCCATTTCTTAGTTTAAGACTTTTCCATTCAATTAAATCCTTTTCCTTATAACCCAAAGGATAAAACTTCTTTATAAGTGCAAAAACAAAATCTTGTCATGATGGAAATACATTACCAACTTGTTGAGTACCATGTTGCAACTTACTCTGCCACCAAATGAGTGTTGTGCATGTAAGACAAAGAGATTCCAATTTGATTTGGGTTGCTTCATATTTGATTTGTTGCATACTACAATAAACTTCCATCTGTCTAACCCATTTATCAAGCCTCTCAGCATTGACTTCTCCATCTTACCTGGGCAATTCAAATTTTACATCAAGCTTAAGTAACGATATATCATGCTTATGTTTATAAGAATGTTTTCTTGTGGTAGAAGTTGAACTTGTACTTGAAGAAGAAGAAGATGGAGATGAAGGAGGTGAAGGAGGAGTTTTAGGAGGGTCCTCTCCTTCTTCACTTTTGTCTTGTTTTGAAAATTCCCCTTGAAAAGGCTCTTCTGTTCCAAGTAATCATCATATAAGACCTTTACCATCTCTGACATGGCGAATAACGTCTTTTGAAACTCTATCTCATTCTGAAACATTCCTTCTTCAGATGTTATCTTCTCACTTTGAGATTCCCTCTTTCTCGATCCAATCTCAGGATATCCTTCTACAATCTCACCTTCACTACAACTTAACTTTTCCCTGGTAATCATGCAAACTCAAACAACCAATTGTCAACCTGATCTGATACCACTTGATCTGAAAATGATCTTTTAAATACTTGGTTGAGTTTTAAGCATGTCTTAAATTACCATTCAAAAACTTTAATGAGGAAGGAGATATTAATGAAAGAATGTTGCAGCCATCATAAATAATATAGAACATAAAGTAAACATTAATAACAACAAACCATAATTCCAAAATTGTTAATGGAGTTCAACAAGATTGCCTATGTCTTCAAGCCTTTATCTCAGTGGGGAGGATTTCTTATTAATCTTCAATGCTGCAAAATTACATCAGTAGTTTATCAAATGGATTACAAACTGGTCTGGATGTTTTTTTCTTGAACTCAAGAATCCAACACAACTGATGGCACTGAAAAAGGTTGAGCGTAGCTCTAGGAAATGGCCTCCAAAGTTCGCTTCCTCAATGGCTTCCTTGCATAAAAAAGGCTTAAGCTTTCAAATTCTTCAACATTTTGTTATTTATGAACCTCCCATGTTGTCAAAAACCTTTGGTTTATGTAGGATCTTAATTGGGGTTCTCCTCCCAACTTCCTCCCAAGATATGGCCTCAAATTTGGCTCCAGATCCCCCAATAATGGGAAAAATCCACCAACATCAGCATAATAAAACCCAAAAAGTCCAATAATATAGTTTAAAAACCCATATTTGGGAAAAATGTGCCTGAACCTCCTTTCCTCAGGCCACTGGTCGTATGGAGTGTCTATGTGTCTAGGAGCTAAGCACATGCGCCCTAGTCCTCGGCCCTTGGTCTTGTGTGTGTGGCCATATGTCCTTGGGCCAGTGTATACCTGCGCCCCCAAACTTCTCTCAGTCTAGATCTTGGTCGGTCATGCTAGCCCCCTACCGATCAGGGCTTATCCCCAAAAACCTGCAACATCAAATTCAAATAAATTAACTGCCACATGTATAAATAAGAAACAAACCGGCCTTGGTGGCTAGCGCGTGGTAGTTAGTATGTTGCCTATGCAGGAGGTCTCGAGCTCGAATCTTGTGGAGGTAGTAACAAAATTTTTGACTAGCCAACCTTGGCAAAGTTCAAGGTGCAACGTGGAGCCCTATGATTGGGCCACGTGTCACCCTGTGATTGGACTGTACAATCTAGTCATTGACCCAGTCACATGTACAGTCAATGCACAGTCATCCCGTATGCCACGTGTCTCCCTAGGTTATTTAAAGGAAAAATGCATAAGCTCTTATTATATGATGCATTTTTTTTCTTTTTAATGTTGCGCTAATGTAAAGAATTTATTGAACCACACTTCTGCATAGCCATAAGCATGAGAGCTAGTCATTGATATACCATAAGCAAGGGCAGAAGAAGAACCAGTATATCTAGCAGCTGACCTGCCCCTTGGCTTTTTGTATTACCAAGGAACCCGTCTCGTTACTCGACTCAGTGACTAAGAATTTATTAAATTGTGAATATGGGAAACACTAAACATATTCTTTCCATATTCATAATTTAATAAACGTGATTAGGGTCATATACGAGCTTACTGCTAAGTTGCACTTTTATGGAAGCTTTCACTATTTATGTATAGACTAGTGGTGGCCCTAACACTCTTATTTGCAAATCCCTTTGTTTGATAAAACAAATATCCCTACACCTCACCTTTTCATTTGTAGTACCTTAAGGATTTCATTTTTAAGCTCCTCTTTTTTGGGAAGGGATAATGAACAAATGAATGATTGTCTTTCTTCCTATACTTGGTCTAGTCCGGTCTGAAGGATTCATTACACATGTTGCAAGGAAGGGAGTGGATAGGGAAAGAAAATATTTTTATCTTCTTATACAAGACTTGGGACTAAGTATGCAAAACATTCTTATCCAGAACTAGATAGGATCGAATAATAAAAGAACAAGATTTTTTCAAACTTCAATATCCTTATCTATGAGGGGAGGGTGATAGTTTTGATTCTTTCATTTCCTTAGGTTATTGGCCCTATGTTGGTGGTTTCAAATGAAATATATTTGATAAACAAATAGAAGAAATCCAAGTGTGTTTTTTAGTGTACTTGGTTTTGGAAAGGGAGTGTGTGTGAGTTGTATATTCGAATAATATGGTTGGGTCCAACCAGTTTCACTTTGGAGATAGATAAAGTAGTGTATGATCTCAATGAATTACTTATGAATGGGGAATAGAAAAAAAAAGGAACTAGAGTTGTCACCTACGGTCCCCACTTGGCTATTAAAAAGAGGAAGCCAAGAAGCAAGCAATCCATAAGTTCTGGATTCATATATTGAATTCAAGTAAAATCCCAACCAACTCCATGCAGAAAAGAGACTGTTAATAGGTTTGACTCAGCCTCCAAACCTATCAAAAAAGAAATAGGTTCGCTTGCACGTGTTTTCTCCCCCAAAAATAAAATCAGGAGTTAGTCGATCTCACCCAAAAGTATAGTCTCAGTTTGTAAAGCTGACTCTACTAGATGAAAAATTAGCCTGGTTATTTATATTTTCTTACAGTAAGGGCATCCCATCTTTGTCACACCTTCGTAATGCCAGATTCTCTCCCCTCGTTGTCACACCTTCGTAATAATGGGCATATCTCCCCTCTTCAATTACGGAAAGAAAGAGAAATCCAATCTCACCCAAAGGTCTAGTCTCGGGATTTTCTATTGAGTGAAATTAGAAAGTCGATCTAAGTCCGACAAGTCATAATTCAAAGTGTTAATAAAAGGTATACTAATTTGACTACCCACATTGAGTCTATAAGTCTGGTCTTGGTCTCTTCTTAATAGAATCAATTAGAAAACTATCCGAGTTTGTTCCACACATCTGGTCGGTTTCAGTATATTACTTATAGGATCTCAACTACCCCAATGTTGTTCAAAGATCTAGATTCGGTATTTAGTTCGAGGAGACGTCTACCCAATCAAAGGCCAGAAAAAAACTTTTAATGGGTTTGTCTCACCTAAGAAGAGAATTACTGAACTATCTGGGATATGGTCTGGTAGGTCTTGTTCCGATGTAATCAAAACATTTATTGTCCAGATTAACCTGGGTATAGCCCGGTAGGTCTTGTTCCGATGTATTAAAAACATTTAGTGTCCCAGTTAACCTGGGTATATGCGAGCAAGTCTTGGTCTAGTGTGTTCTCCTTGTAAGTGTAAGGTATAATCCCATAACAATCTGATGGGTTTGGATTCGATGTATTTAGTGAGTATAAGAAGAGGTAAGGGTGTGGTCCGATGAGTCTTTTTCCGTGGGATATGAAGTCCAATAGACTAGAGGAGGAAACCAGACAACTAATGATCCAACCTCGCCATAAAGGTACCCGATGAATAGGTACCCTCTTCCTCACCTCTCTTTCCTCTAGATAGATGCCTCATAAACTGCCCCATTCACCGGCACTAAAGAAAGGTATTCTCCTTTTACCAAGATAACGACTTCTAAACAACCCCATCATAATTGTAAGAATTAGGATCTCTTCCCACAACTTATTCTCCTTCTTGACTGGCCCTGAAATACCCCAACCCAATGGTAAGAATTAGGGTTCTTCTCAAACCTATTCCCTTTGAAAATTTCCCCTGAACTGCCAAAACCCAATGACAGTAATTAAGTACGGTTATCTTCTTATTCTCTCCCTTTGATGACTACCCCTGAGCTACCCCATTGACTGGCACCAGATAAGTGTTGGATTACTGAGAGGGGGGGTGTATTAGTAATAGAGAAATTTAAACCTTTTTAACCATATAATCCAAATGTTATATCAATGTAGCATTATCATCCAAGAACTGCAAAGTAAATACGCAATGAAAAAATGAACAATCATACACATACATAGTACACTAGTGTTTTACGTGGAAAACCAAAGCGGGAGAAAACCACATAATTATTTTTCTTATATGTCTTGAAGAATTATATTCATTGGAAGCACCAACTTCCTTTGTTTTCCAGCTGCAACTGGAAGGAGGATCCAACCCCCCTAGTTTCTCAGGATACAACCCGAGGGAATGTCCAACTCCCAAATTCTCTAGCTACAACCCCCTAACTTCTTCGGCTACAACTGGAAGGTGGCTACAACCACATGTCCTTTCCCTGTCCAACCTCCCTGATGTATAAGTAGAATGATGTAACCACCATCACACTATCACTGTGAGATATACCATTTTACAACTGTATCAACCTATACCACTAACCTGTATCCAACCTGTCCAACTGCCCTGTAATCAATTTGTACCTGAACTGAACATATATCAACAAAAATACAACATGTATGTGACATGTAGTGTTGCAACATGTGTATGTACGCGCCCTATCTATTATGTAGCCTGCATATGTACGCTCCCTATCTATTATGCAGCCCGCGTATGTACGTGACCAAACTCTTGTGCAACTTGCATATGCCTTCTGAAAAACTAGGGTTTCCTTTCTCTTGAAAACTACTGACCCTCTGTAACTTCTTTCACATACATCTATAACCTATCACTGTATCCAGACTGTAACTATACCCTGTGCATGCATCCTCATACATAAACTTTACCCAAAGCATATATATCTCTCTCTATCCATGTGCCATATAGGTGTGTGTAATCATGAACAAGTATAATAACCCTCACATGATCTAGTCATCAAACCATTTCTGATATTCAGTCTCTCAATACGTCAATCACTTCACAAATACAATCTCTCAACCATGTACCACAAAAAACCTTAGCCATATGCCAAGAAATACAATATGTGCCTCAACAAGAAGTATCAATGATAAATATACTAGCACTGTATTTCTATATATATGGCTTATACAGAAGATCCCATGCAACCACTAATCTCTCTAGGGAGAATCCTCAAATCTCCATAACCATTTCTCATGCATACATCAAAATCCAAGTATCCATAGAAATAAGACATACCTTTTGAATCAATGGATAGATATGATGTATCTGAGCACTATAGACCTTCCAGGGAGCTTGATCTCAGAATTTAGAACCTTTGCATCTTCATCTTCTCAAGTTTCATGGATTTACCAACATGTACGCACCCTATACACTGTTAGCCCACATACACCTCAGTATGTACGCACCCTATACACATTCAACCCACATACGCCTAAGAAAATAAGGTCTTTTTTAGTATTCAATGTAATTTCGAGAAATTCACCATCAACCCTTTGTACTACCTCAGACTTTTGCAACTTCAGATGTATCAATGAGTACTTGCAATAATCCTCACACAACAAAAGATATTCAATGTGTTCAAGTGTAATTAAATGAGAGATCTTTGCCTCTTATTTATACTTTCATGTAGCATTACATTTTCCTTATTTTAGGTAGTTCTCCATTTACTTTATTATTTAAATAATTTGTTTTGAAAACACTTTGACTTTTAGGGGATTCTATATGACTCATGAGGGTCATCCAACTTCACATGGCCATAACTCTATAACTTTGAGGAGTTATGTGACGTTCCACATACCACCGGAAATGGCATGACAAGCACTATCCATTTAGGATAGTTTCACTCATATGTTCATTGACCTTAATCTCATTATTCCATAATTAAGAATGGGTTCTCTAACCATACTTCTAGGATAACTCAATCCGCAAAGTGTCTTCTCGTGAGGGATTTCATCATAAGGGAACCACTTTGGAGTTCATCCATTTGTACTTCGTAACAACCATGACAAGACAATAATGAGTCATATTTACACCAAACAAATTTGGGTCCATTACCCAAACTTTTGTTCTACCCGACTTTCTTCAAGGGTTGACATCAATGACAACCAACCTTAGTCAATAGTCTCCCCCTTTGGCATTATTGGAAACACTCTGATGCAATACTGAAATCATGTCATGCAATATTGAATTCATATCACCCATGCTCCCCCTATAACCATGCCTCTATCCTCTGCATCTAATAANAATACTGAAATCATGTCATGAAATACTGAAGTCATATCACTCATGCTCCCCCTGGAATCATGCCTCTATCCTTTTCATCTCTATGACCAATTTTCCCACTGGAACCGTGCCTCTATCCTTTGCATCTAATAAATATCTCCCCCCTTTGTCATCAATGGAAAAGGTATCTTTCAATCCGGGGCTTCTCCCTCTAACTAAATTGTCCTCTTTATGGTGCTTCCTCGTGTACATCTAAGACATATAAGATAAGAATTCAAAAGAATTCATTTTGGAGTAGAAATAACTCTGAGTTTCTGGAAAAGATACTCAAATGCTTCTCGTGGAAGTGGTTTTGTAAAGATGTCTGCCACTTGTTCTTTTGTGCCCACATACTCAACTCTGATGTTCTTTTCTGAAACTTGTTCCCGTAGAAAGTGATACTTGATTGGAATGTTCTTTGTATTGGAGTGAATCACTGGGTTCTTTGAGATACTGATGGCACTTGTATTATCACAATAGATTGGAATAGACTCATCATACTCAACCTGTATATTTGTCAGAGTTTGTTTCATCCAAATAACCTGTGTACAACATGATGTTGCCACAATATACTCTGACTCGGTTGTAGATAAAGATATTGATGATTGTTTCTTGCTTAGCCATGATACTAAACACCCACCCAAGTAGAACGATGCTCCACTGGTGTTTCGTCGATCATCAATACAACCTACCCAATCTACATCTGTGTAGGAAATAAGTGATAGATCCTTACCTTTCGGATACCATAATCCAAACTCTTATGTTCCTTTGAGATATCTGAAAATCCTCTTCACTACTAATACATGTGATTCTTTTGGTGTTGCTTGAAATCGTGCCATCTGTCCAACTGTCTGCATTACATCTGGTCTGGATGTTGTCACATATAGTAGGCTACCAATCATTGACATGTATTGCCTCTGATATTTAGACTTTGAATCATCATCTTTGCTCAACTTGCAACTGGTTTGCATGGGAGTGATAACTAGTTTGCAATCTTCCATTCCGAACCTATTTAGCATTTCTATGATATACTTGGTTTGAGAAATAAAAACTCCTTGGTTGCTTTGATGTATCTGAAGTCCCAGAAAGAAGGATAGTTCTCCAAGTAATGACATTTCAAATTCATTTTGCATATCATTTGCAAATTTTTGGCTTAACCTGTCATCATCACTACCAAAAATAATAACGTCAACATAAACTTCAATTAATAACATACTATCTTGACTTACCTTGATGTAGAGATTGTTGTCTGCACTTCCTTTTTTGAACCTTGCCTACTGTAGATATTTATCTAGTCTAGAGTACCATGCTCTAGGAGCATGTTTTAGACCATACAAGGCCTTCTTTAATTTACACACATAATCTACGTTCTCTAACAATTGAAATCCTTATGGTTTTTCAATGTAGACTTCTTCTTCAAGTTCCCCATTCAGAAAAGCTGATTTTACGTCCATTTGATACACTTTAATATTTTTGGAGCATGAATAAGATAAAAGCAATCGGATTGCTTCCATTCTAGAAACTGGGGCAAATGTCTCTTCAAAGTCAATTCCTTCAACCTGTACATATCCTTTACATACCAATAAAGCTTTGTTCCTTGTAACCTATCCATATTCATTCAATTTATTCCTGTATACCCACTTTGTGTCGATCACATTCTTATCCTTTGGTCTTGGAACCAATTCCCAAGTGTCATTTTTCTCTATTTTATCCAATTCTTCATCCATGGATTTATTCCAAAATCCATCCTTGTTGGCCTCTTCAAAACAGGTTGGTTCAATCGTAGATGTGAGTGTTAGGTGTGTTTGTTCTAGTGAACACATTCTTCTTCTAGTCTCAACTACTGCATTTTTGTTTCCGATAATCTGATCTGAAGGATGATTGTTATGTACTCGTCTGCTAGGTGTCTTTGGAGTCACTTGTTGAACTTTCTCTTCTACTTCTGTCGGATCCTCTTCATCTTCCCCTTCTTTTTCATCTTTTGTTTCTTCTTCGTAAATTTGTTCCATTGATTCATTTTCTTCTTCCTTTAATTCTTGTCTACCTATTTCATCAATTGTTACGTTGATGTTTTCCACAACTTTGTTCAATCTTAGTTTGTAACACTTGTATGATTTCCTTGTACTTGATTAACCAACAAGTAGTCATGTGTCCACACTAGAGTCAAACTTTCTCATTCTGCCATCTTCTCTTTTGATGTAGCATTTCTTCCAGAAACTCTAAAGTGCTTTAAATTTGTTGGTCTTCCTTTCCATAGCTCGTAGGGAATTTTGTCGGTGTTGTTTCTGAGCATTACTCTATTTTGAATGTGAAATGTTGTATGCACTACCTATGTCCAAAAAATATCTGTCAATTTGGAATCCATTAGCATTTTTCGATCCATTTCTTGTACTATCTTGTTCTTTCTTTCATCAACTCCATTCTATTGAGGTGTCCTAGAAACGGAGAATTTCCTTTTTATTCCATGATTGTCATAGTAGTACATAAATTCCTTTGAAGTGAACTCTCCTCCATTATCATATCTCAAGCATTTGATTTTTTAATCCATTTCATTTTCAACCATTTCCTTGTAGATCTTGAAGTTTTCAAAATCTTCTGACTTATACTTGAGAAAGCAAACTGCAATCATTCTTGTATAATCATCAACTAATAACATAAATTATTTCTCACCTTTTAAACCCTTTGTTGTAGTTGGTCCAACTAGATCAGTATGCACAATTTCCAGTGGTCTTGTCGTTGAATATTCCTNTGCTGACTTTGAAAAGGTTATCAAAATGTATGTGACCCATTCTTCTATTCCATAGACAACTTTCATCTTCCTTTCCTAGACAACACTTTTCATTTCCAATTTCACTTAACACATATATGTTGGTTGAAGTTCTCGCAGCTGTAGCAATCAATTTTCCTGAACCTTCTTTTTTTATCTCACACTTTTGTGAATCAAAAGTAACTTTATGACCTTGGTCACACATTTGACTCGCACTTAGAAGATTATGTTTCATATCTTCTACTAGTAGAACATTTTCTACCTTTGTATTCTTGTTCCCAATTATGATTGTTCCTTTTCCAATAATTTTAGTTGAATCATCATTTCCGAAGGAGACCGATCCATCTCTTTCCTTTCTTAATGTAAGAAACATGTCTCTATCACCTATCATGTGTTTTGAACAGCCATTGTCAACATACCAACCACGTTTCTTCTTCTTAGCTTGTAGAGAGAGTCTACATTCTTCATTGTTGTATTGATTATGCTTTCTTATCCATGCCATTTTCTGAGGTTCCTGTCTGTAATTGTTGTTTTGTTATGGTTCTCTAGGATAGATTGTCATTCTGCAATCTTTGGCCATGTGTCCAAAGTTGTTACACTTGTATCATTCCACTTCAGTGCTCAATGATTCAAACCTGTTGTAACTTCTCTGTGTTTCACTAGGCCTTCTTGGATAACCTTTTTGTGTATGACTTTCAAAGTTGTTTATGTTCCTGTTGTTAGCTCTGCAATTCACAAATTTATGTCCAAAATTATTACATGCATAACATAAACCAAAAAAGATAATTTGATACCTAGGAGTTGAATATCTTTTGAAAGGAGGTGCTCTTATGAATCCTTATTCTTCCTGAGACCTATATGTTTCTGTAGGTCATTGATTCTAAAGTTTGAATCTTCTCGATGGAGGAGTATCCCTGTAATTTTCTCTGTAGACTTTCCTATCCCCTTTGATTGTTTCTGCATAGCTTTTTGGATATGTTTCTTGTTCTATTGGTTTGGAGCTTGATCTATTTTTTGTCTTATTGTATCCAAGTCCAGACTTGTCATGATTAGGCCTTTGACTGCTGATAATGTCATTCAAAACTTTTGAGTTGTTCTGCTATTTTTTTTTTGAATATCTTTTCTTAATGTGACAATCTCTGCTTCCAAATTTTCAATGATCATGTCTCTTCCTTTCAGTTGTTCTTTGAGTGCTTCTTCAATTTGAACCTTCAAATTTGTGGTCATTTGTTCTAATTCATGAGTGTCTTCTTTCTTGTCTAGTTATGCTCATAGCTTCTTGTTTTTCCTCTTTTATCTTCCGGTAACTTCTATGGAACTCATCAATTCCTCTCGGTAGTCAACTTTTGCCTCTTCAATTTCTTCTTCGACTTCTTCATATTCTTATTCGGCTTCTTCATATTCTTCTTCGGAGTCTTCTTTATCAGAGTTTTCTACTTCCATGAATATAACTCTTTCAGTCTCATTGTTTGTTATGGGACTTATCAGTAAATGTAGACATAAACAAATATCCCTAGATCCACCTAGATCTAGAAAAAAACATAATAGAATATGACGCTTTCCCTAAGCTCTAACCATTGAGTTTAATATCTAACAAAATATAGGTAGCATACCATTTAAATGTCGCTTCCTCTTTCCATTTTCATCCTAGCTCCACTCCGGTGCTCCTGTGATATTGAATCTGCAAGGGAACACAAGCCAACCACAGTGAAAACAATCCAATATACTCAACAAGAACTTATGCATGTGATCAAGGAATCATACAATAAAACAAGAATGGTTTTATGGGAAAGAAACATATCAATGTATTATATTAAAGTGAAAGTGGAGATTACAACCAAAGCCTTGATGTCATAAGGTCCCCTTTCAATGACCCTTTTCTCCAACACACACACTTGCTCCAATATTGAATGAAGAATATCCACAATGACTTGATGAATTGAAATGAGGCTCACAAGAATGATCCAATGTAGAATTCACCATTCAATCTCAGCTTATTCAATCTTAATTAACCTTAAAATCAACCTTAGCCTTTTCCATGAGAAATCCCTCTTTATATAGGGGAAAGAGAGATGGTTGAAGAGATTAGGATGATCCTGCCAAATAAGAGAAGCGAGTAAGATCCCAACCATTCAGACGCCACCTCATCTTCTAGAATATCCCCTTCTAGAACTTTCAAGAAACTTGACCTTTCATTAGCCTTTTGACATCGTCGGACCCCAGCTATAGTGCATCCTACAGAGATGTCACATCCTAGCTTTAGAGCAGAGGGAAACGATCAAGCATTGTCACACCCTTTGTATAGTGCAACCTGTGATGACCTTCCTTAATAGGGTTTTTGAGAAGAGAAAGTCAATCACTTTATTCATGAAGAAAGGCTCCTTTTTGTAACATGAACACGTGTTTGTCCATGGATCACTGGGGTGACCAAAATAATGTGTAACAGAATGCCCCCCAAAGTATGAGGCTGAAACTAGTGATAGTCGAAATACTTTGTAGAATGTGTGTGCCGGAAACAAAGAGTGCACCGACCGGGAACCTGGAAACAACCAAGCATTAGCATAATAATATACCATTTTCTGAGGTAGGCATTCCCATACTCAGATTACAAAATTTCAAGTGAGTCATGGCCACTAAATATACACTATGGATCCATGTCATTGTGAATCGACATAGCCACAAGGAATACACTATGGATCTATGCTCTAAAATGACTCAAAATCGGTCATTACCATGATACATACAAAGTGGATCTATGTGTCAATATAAATCATGAATACTTTGTTGCAACTTGGACCAGAATGGTGTGACCTAGGTTATTCAACTCCATCATCCTTAAGTATTAATCTAACCATGCGATTACAGGTGCTGAAGTCAAACATGGTAGAAACCACTTGATTACCGGTCAATGATGAGAACCATTAACAAGTGCAAGGGAAATCACCATTGATGTCAATGAATGCCAAGGTACTCCATCACAATCCAAGGAATGTGAATAAACAAGTTGAAGTCGAACATTCAATGGAATCTTCCAATCAGGGGTCAGTGATGTAAACCCACTGTTGAAAACGAAGAAACCTGCCATTGAGGCATGCTGGCTCTAAGGTATTGAATGGTTTTTAGGCCTTGTTCCTAGATACTGAGTTGAATTCGACAGGAAAAGACTTGTCACAAGAGGGCCTTGATATATCCCCCATCAATGACATGAAATAAGTAACAGTTTTGAAGTAGATCAGAGTATGAAGTGATTTGAAACTAACACAAGGAAGGTTGACATGGTAGAAAATTTTTAAATGCAGATGGCCAACTCAATAGGAGGCTTATTAAGGTTGGAATTCTCTTGAACATATGAATGAAACGACAATTTTCTTGGCAGGATTGAATCAATGAGGTGCTCTTATGAATCATTCTTCTTCCTGAGACCTATTTGTTTATGTAGGTCATTGATTCTGAAGTCTAAATCTTCTCGATGGAGGAGTATCCCTGTAATTTTCTATGTAGACTTTCCTATCCCCTTTTATTGTTTTTGCATAGCGTTTTGGGTATTTTTCTTGTTATGTTGTTTTGGATCTTGATCCATTTTATGTTTGATTGTATACAAGTCCAGACTTGTCATGATTAGGCCTTTGACTGTTGATAATGTCATTCAAAACTTTTGAGTTTTTCTGCATATTTTTCTTTTGAAGATCCTTTCTTAATGTGACAATCTCTGCTTCCAAATTTTCAATTATCATGTATCTTCCTTCTAGCTATTCTTTGAGTGCTTCTTCAATTATTTTATCTTCTTCAATTTGAACCTTCAAATTTGTGATCATTTGTTCTAATTCCTGAGTGTCTTCTTTCTTATATAGTTCTTCTTGTAGCTTCTTGTTTTTCTTATTTTCTCTTCTGATAACTTCTATGGCACTCATCAATTCCTCTTGGTAGTCAACTTTCACCTCTTCAATTTCTTCTTCAACTTCTTCATATTCTTCTTCGACTTCTTCTTATTCTTCTTCGGATTATTCTTTATCAGTCTTCTACTTCCATGAATAGAACTCTTTATGTCTCACTGTTTGTTATGGGACTTATCGGTAAATGCGGACATAAAAAAATCTCCCTAGATCCACCTAGATCTAGAAAAAAACATAACAGAATATGACACTTTCCCTAATCTCTAACTATTGAGTTTACTCGCTAATAAGAGATAGGCAATATACCATTTAAATGTCGCTTTCTCTTGCCATTGTCATCCTAGATCCACTCTGGTGATCCTACGATATTGAATATTCAAGGGAACACAAGCCAACCAAAGTGAAAGCAATCCAATATACTCAACAAGAACTTATGGATGTGATCAAGGAATCATACAATAAAATAAGAATGGTTTTATGGGAAAGAAACATATCAATGTATTATATTAAAGTGAAAGTGGAGATTACAACCAAAACCTTGATGTCATAAGGTCCCCTTTCGATGAACCTTTGCTCCAACACACACACTTGCTCCAATATTGAATGAAGAAGAACCACAATGACTTGATGAACTGAAATCAGGCTCTCAAGAATGATCCAATGTGGAATTCTCCATTCAATCTCAGCTTATTCAATCTTCACTAACCTTAAAATCAACCTTACCCTTTTCCATGAGAAATCCCTCTTTTTATAGGGGAAAGAGAGATGGTTGAAGAGATTAGGATGATCCCATCAAATTAGAGAAGCAAGTAAGATCCCAACCATTCAGATGCCACCTCATCTTCTAGAATATCCCCTTCTAGAACTTTCGTGAAACTTGACCTTTCCTTAGCCTTTTGACATCGTTGGGCCCCAGCTATAGTGCAACCTATGGAGACGTCGCATCCCAGCTTTAGAGAAGAGGGTGATGATTAGGCATCGTCGCACCCTATGTATAGTGCAACCTGAGACGACCTTCCTTAATAGGGTTTTTGAGAAGAGAAATCCAGACACTTTCCTCATGAAGAAAGGCTCTTTTTGGGAACATGAACACATGTTTGTCCATGGATCACTGGGGTGACCAAAATAATTTGTAACAAAATGCCCCCCAAAGTATGAGGTTGGAACTAGTGATAGCCGAAATACTTTGTAGAATGTGTGTGTTGGAAACAAAGAGTGCATCGATCGGGAACCTGCAAACAGTCAAGCATTAGCATAATAATATACCATTGTATGAGGTAGGCATTCCCATACTCAGATTACAAAATGTCAAGTGAGTCATGGCCACTAAATATACATTATGGATCCATGTCATTGTGAATCGACATAGCCACTAGGAATACACTGTGGATCTATGCTCTAAAATGACTCAAATTCGGTCATTTCCACGAGACATACAAAGTGGATCTATTTGTCAATACAAATCACAAATACTTCGTCGTAACTTGGACCAGAATGGTGTGAACCAGGGTCTTCAACTTCATCATCCTTAAGTACAAATCTAACCATGCGATTACAGGTGTTGAAGTTGAACATGGTAGAAACCACTTGATTACCGGTCAATGATGAGAACCATTAACAAGTGCAAGGGAAATCACCATTGATGTCAATGAATCCCAAGGTACTTCAACACAATCCAACGAATGTGAATAAATGAGTTGAAGTAGAACATTCGATGGAATCTTCCAATCAGGGGTCAATGATGTAAACCCACTATTGAAAATGAAGAAACCTGTCATTCAAGCATGCAAGCTCTAAGGTACTGAATGGTTTCTAGGCCTTGTTCCTAGATAATAAGTTGAATTCGACAAGAAAAGAATCGTCACAGGAGGGCCTTTATGTATCCCCCATCAATGACACGAAATAAGTAACAGATTTGAAGTAGATCAGAGTATGAAGTGATTTGAAACTGACACACGGAAGGCCGACGTGGTAGAAAATTTATAACTGTAGATGGTCGACTCAATAGGAGGCTTATTAAGGCTAGAATTCTTTTGAACATATGAATGACATGACAATGGTCTTGGTAGCATTGACTCGAGGAGGACCCAACATATGGACATGCAAATGGTCAAACGAGAGACAAATGGATTTCCCAACCCGGATATAATGATGAAGGGGGATGTCATGTTCAAGAGCGACTATTATTGCCACTAACACAGATACAAAGAAAAATTTCTTTCCCAAATTTCCCCCCACCATTTCTGGTGAGTACCTCTTTATTTTTACTCAAGCTTGAGGAGGATAACATATGCTTGTTAATGTAAGATCATCCTTCAAACGAGTCCTTCAAAGTATGTTTAACGAACCCTAAGAAGGAGTGGTTCGGTCCCATATGGGTCTTTTGATGTTTGTTCAATGAGTCCAAAGAGAGAAAGCTCAGGGGTTTTTCATGTTTAGAGAGTTTGATAAACACTTAAAGAAAACTGCAAAAGGTCATTTTTCGTAAATTAATCTGACGAGAACGAAAAAGTGATAACCTACTGCTCATCAGATGTTTTCTTCAAATACTTTTACGAGCGTGAAAATAACAAGGTCACTCGACAATCTTTTCATGTTTAGAGAGTCTGAAAAGAGCTTAAGGGGAACTCTAGGGGTTTTTTTTTTCGTATAACCTTTACGAGTATGAAAAAGTGATAAAATTATACTTGGTTATATTCTCATCGATTTACAAGCATGAGAATGAACAAAGATGAAGCTTGATGTTTTTCCTGAAAACCCCTAAAAGGATCTGTACATGCGACAAATGTGTAAAAACAAACCAATAAGTGTATACTTGTTCAAAATTGCACTCCTAGAATTTTTTATCTACAAAAAATAACACTTGCACAGTCATTAGGACTTCAGGGTTTAGGTAAAATATATAAAATATTATAAAATACAAATGAAAAAGTAAATAAATCAATAAAAATGGGTTAAAACTTCATTTCACTATTCCATTTTCTATTTCACCCAAACTTTTCTCTAAAACCCCCATTTACCTCAATTTTTCACTGCGGATTGTGGAGGGAATGACTAATCATTCGACGAACGGTCTCCACAGAAAAGGTAATTTTCATCTCTTTCAACTTTCCATGGATCAAAATTTGATTTTAATTGGTTAAAAATAAACTTTTGAGTTAATTTTTTTAGGGTACCTATGCGCGAAGGTTGTCACAGGTGCCCTATATCAGGCCCTGCGACGATATAGGATCATCGCAGGAGGCCTTATGGCTGGACTGCATCGATGTTGCATTGTTTAGATGCCCTAGATTGCAATGTGCATAGTTCAAAAACAAATTTAATATGTATTTGCCAATAAAAATATCCAAGGAAGAATATAATGATGTTAATCTCTCTTTAATGTTCCATTGCAGGTTTTCCATGGTAAAAATGTTGGAATGGCGAGAGAGAGAGAGAATGAGGATGAATACTACTTTTCCGAGAATGACCTGGGAATGGTAATGGCCCTCCGACAGTGTGGATTGTCAAAATTCTTCAAAATACAGGGTATGAGGGCCCATCTGAAATTACTCGAATACCTAGCTCACATGTGGGATGTGAACGAGCAGGCGTTTCATATGGGTTCTCACATTCTTACGAAAGATATCAAGGATATCTATTTATTGACCAGGCTATCTCGTCGTGGGTCCCGAGTCACACTTACAGGCAACAGAGGTGGTGGTGCACCTATGAACCACTATATTGGTGAGCATTGTGTGATAGGTACTCAAAAGCATAGCGATAAAGTTGTTATAAGAGATGTCTAAGACTTGCCCCTACAGACCATCCTCTTACCATCACATGCATGGTAGGGAGTGTAGCTCCCCATATGGCTCTTCAGAGATATTTTCAGTATGCACTGGAATGTATGGAGCCCCATGTCTTAATTTGGTGCGAAGGTGTTCTCAAGAGCATGAAAAAACAACTGACCAAGTGCAGGAGTGGTGAACTGAAACCATTCAGATACGGTTCTATTTTGGTGTCCTTATTCCTAGAGAGGGTCCCAGTTTTGTTCTTACAGATAGAGTGGGGCATACCTACCCCACAGGATCCGAGAATGAAGAGGTGGGTTGACCTCATGGCACGACATGCATCTGATCCCATCATTAAATATAACAATGTCTTCTTCGACTGGTTGAGGACTCAGATGCTTATGGTCGACGACTATGCATATGTTGGACTGGACTTTCATGGAGACACGAACTTAGCTCATTCAGAAGGTTCCCAGTGGGGGGACATAGGTAAGAAGGACATTTTTGTTTATAGCATGTTTTTGTTATTTTTAGTGATATTAAATGTTTTTATATGTTGTTAATCCGATGACTAATCGAACACTCTATGATGATGCAGATGTGGGACCTTACCACCCTCTAGGTTCATCCCCTATCTATAGGTGAGGAGAGAGAGATGTCGTAGCGGGAGTAGCTATTGCCGAATACGAGACTCTATAGAAAAACTTGGAGGGGTTCACGATGAACATCCCTAATGCCTCTATCGATGATATCCCGAGGCATTACCAACGCCACACAGTGGGTGTGTCTGATTCCATCATTCAAATGCTCTGTAGAGTAGCATGGGAAGTCACATGTTATAGTGAGCAACATCCTTGATTCTCTTTTGTATATGAAGCCATGTGCTTCACATTTTTGATATTTTGGTCTTCAGACAAAANTTTTTTATCGTTATATATATATGAGGCTTCTATTGGCTTACTTGTTGTATATACAAAGTGTGATTGGATTTTATAAATGTCTCAAATGTTTGTCTAACACATAATTAGCCAATGCATCTGTTAATGTATTTAGATATCTAGGAATGTGTTGATATTCAATGTAATCAAAATGACATTCCAAGAGGCAAATTCATAAATATACCCTTAATAACGTAGAACTTTGAATGGAGTAAACATTACTCAACTATAGGACTACTAGTTGTGAATCGATTCGTACAATGAGACGATGGATTCCTAGTGAAACAACGTTGGTCAATAATTCGATGACTGCACTGTATTTTGCAATGTTGTTAGTTGCACGACCAATGCAAACACCATGTAGACTATTCAATTCATCCGTAGGTGCATATATTACCTAAGTAGTAGATGATAAGTTCTGAGTACTGTGACTAGTGCCATCAGTGAAGCCAATGTAGGGTAGCGAAGACACCGACATCTAGAAACCAAGAACAACACAAGGTAAGCAGCTAAAGGTCAAAACCAAACAATGAAAAAGCACACAAGAGTATGATACACTAAAAGTACAAGCACTCATGCAAAAATGACTTAAGAATAGTACTTCTTTAAGTAAATCCCATTTCTGGGATCACTCAAAGGGATTCCATCCTAATCAACTAGCTCATAAGTGTTGATTAAGGTTAGTTGTCATTGATGTCAACCCTTGAAGAAATTCCGGTAACACAAAGGTTTGGGTAATGGACCCAAGTTTGTTTGATGTAAAGATGACTCATTATTATCTTTTCATGGTTGATAATAAGTACAGATAGGTGAACTCCAAAGTGGTCCCCTTATGGTGAAATCCCTCATGGGAAGACACTTTGCGGATTGAGTTATCCTAGAAGTATGGTTAGAGAACCCATGCTCATTTGTGGAATAATGAGATGAAGGTCAGTGAATTTTTCAGTGAAACTATCCTAGATGGATAGTTATTGTCATTTCATTTCCAGTGGTATGTGTAACGTCACATAACTCCTTACGGTTAGAGAGATATGGCCATGAGAAGTTGGAGAACCCAGGTTTGGGTAATGGACCCAAGTTTGCTTGATGGATAATGGTATGAGTTTTGATATATTTGCAAGCAATACTATTATATATGGATAGTAAATTTCATTCCATTTCTGGTGGTATGTGGAACGTCACACAACACCTCACGGTTTGATATTTATGGCCTTACAAAGTTGGAGGACCCTCATACGTCATCTAGAAGCCCCAAAAGGTCAAAGTAGTCAAAGTGGTTTAAGATATTTTAAAAGGTAAATAAAAAAGTGAAGTGATGAGTGTAATATAATTCAAATTGAATACAAAATAAATTATTTCAATAATAAATTTAATGGAGAAATTAGAAGAGGACCCAACCCGAAAATAAGGAAAGTGGGCCAAGTGACCTAGAATATGTTTTTAAGGA
>SNQJ01S0017510.1:224731-239296 GCA_010110895.2 Picea sitchensis | reverse complement strand
GAAAAGTGTTGTCTAGGAAAGGAAGATGAAAGTTGGTTATGGAACAGAAGAATGGGTCACATACATTTTGATAACCTTGTCAAAGTCAACAAAAGAGAAGCAGTTAGATAAATGCCCCAGATCATGAAACCAACCAACACTTTATGCAAGCATTGTCAACAAGGAAAGCAAACAAAGACCAGGTTTAAATCAAAGAGAGATTCAACAATAAGACCACTGGAAATTGTGCATACTTGTCTAGTTGGAGAAACTAAAACAAAGGGATTAAAAACTGAGAAATACTTCATGTTATTAGTTGATGATTATACAATAATGACTGCAATTTTCTTTCTCAAGAATAAGTTAGAATCTTTTGAAAACTTCAAGATCTACAAGGAAATGGTTGAAAATGAAATGGATTAAAAAATCAAATGCTTGAGATATGATAATGGAGGAGATTTCACCTCAAAGGAATTTATGGACTACTGCAGCAATCATGGAATAAAAAGGCAATTCTCCATTTCTAGGACCTCAATAGAATGGAGTTGTTCAAAGAAAGAACAAGACGGTACAAGAAATGGCTCGAACAATATTAATGGATTTAAAATTGGCAGATGTTTTTTGGACACATGCAGTGCATACAATAGTTCACATTCAAAACAGAGTATTTCTCATAAACAACACTGACAAAACTCCTTATGAACTATGGAAAGGAAGACCAACAAATGTAAATCACTTTCAAATGTATATGATAATAACGATAATAATGACAGAGTACAAAAATGGCCCTTAAATGTGTCGGGTGATCTTGGCGACACATGGAATGCACCAGAAGATCATCAAGATAGGGTTGCATAATCTGTTTAATATCATGGAAACCGTAAGACATAGCACGTTGAAAGGTCACACTAGCATTCTTGAGACCAAAGGGTAATTTTTGGTAGGCAAAGGTTCCCCAAGGTAAAATGAAAGCAGTGTTGTGTTGATCCGCTAGTAAAATATTAATTTGATTATAGCCAGAGAAACCATCCATTAAAGAGAAGATTTCGCTACCGGCACAATCGTCAACTATATGGTCAACAAAAGGGGTTGGGTAATTGTCCTTAGGAAAAGCCTTATTTATGTCCCTATAATATACACAAACATAGATCGTCCCTTGCTTCTTATTTACCGGAACAAGATTGGATACCCAATTGGTCAAAGCCACAAGATAGATAAAGCCAGTTTTCAGAAGTTTTTCAACTTCAATCTTGATAGCAGCAGCTTTAAGTGGATGGACTGGGCGAAGTCTCTACCAAACGGGATTAGCATCGAGATATGTCTTAATCTCATGCACAACGATATTGGGATCAATACCTAGCATTTCTTCATAACTCCAGGAGAAAATGTCGCAAAATTCTTGGAAAATGGCTTTATACGTGTGGACCTCATCAGTAGAACAGAAGGCCCCGATATGAACATTCTCTACGGTTTAATCGATATGTCGAGAGGGATGGTAGGTGAAATTTTACTCAAGTTCCCTTCATACAAGACATCGTGTGTTGACTCAAGAACTGACGAAATAACAACAATGGTCGACGAAGTTGAAATCCGTTCGTAGCTCTCTAAGGTATCACGTTCTAGGAAGAGAATGGAGTGATGATGTCCATCATCCCATAGGGTGTATTCCATATACATGACTGACATGAGCATCTCATCAGTAGGAAATATCACGTGGAATGGATCAGGAGATGACTCATAGAGAGAGGGGGGAGAGGGAGTTTCCAATTGAATATCTTGATAAGAGGATTTGACCAAACCTAAAGGCATCTTGTTTCTGTGACTAAGGTAATCACCAAGGTCAGGAACTAGCCATGGGTCATATGACGCGGGGGTTTCACGAGCAGTGGTAGAGATCATGTTAATTGAGGCAACTAAAGGAGGGGGAATATTGGGTGGTGGGATTGGAAATGTACCCATCAAATTTGAATCTTTGAAAAGACCCACTCCAACATTCTCATAACTAGGAGGTGTCTTCGAGATAAAAGGAACATTGCTAGTATGAGAATAAAAATTAAAGAAGGCCAGTTGGTCAACAGTAATGACCTTTCCTTGGTGCGGGAATCATACCACATAGAAAAGGGTAGACATGACTGCATGAATGGAATCAATCTAGCTACAGCCAAGTAAGAGGTTATAATCAAGAGGTGCATCAAAGACCTCAACCTCGACATTGATTGATTTACCTTCCAATGTAATAGACAACGAAGGAAGAACATCGTAAGGTTTAAAACCTGTACCATTGAAGGCCTTAACTGTATTGTGTGATTCAGTGAGGGTAGGAGAGTCGATAGCTTTCCAACAAGTAACATACATAACGCAAGTCTAGGCTCCCTCGTCAATAATGGTTCTACAGATATTCTTGTTTTAAACAACAACTTGGATCTGAAATGCTAACTGAGGAGGAAGCCTTGGATTTTGATCTTCCAAGTAAAAGATTATTAAATTAGTATCTGTGGGATCAATTCCACCAATGGCCTTTAACAGTGCCTTCCTTTGAGCGGGACAACTTTAAAGGACTATGAGAGCTAACATTGCGGAAGGTGCTTGCGCAAGGTCTTCTACAATACTGTAGTTTTGTGCAACACGCACGTCAGGATTGAACGCAGACCTTTGAACAACGCCCTTGGGAGGAGGGAGAAGAACTATATCTAGACCTGGCCTTTTGAGATGAAGAGGATAATTTGGAGGTGAAGTTGGGGGAGAAGGTTGAACCAACGAAGGTGGTATATTATCAACTTTATCTTTTGACAGAGAGTAATATTTGGCTCTAGTTGCGATTGCAACTTCGTTCTTTTTAGTGTCACCAGTACACATAAGGACATAAGAGGAGGTAGAAGGAGAGGCTTGGTCATGAATGACCAGTTGGGCTTGCTTCTGAGAAGGGAAAGGTTGTGACAAAAATACAAGTGTGTAAGGATTTTCGGTTCCTTGTAGGAATTTAGTACCCTCAGTGCATCTTGGAAAATCTTTCATGTAATGATGGTCACCACAAATAAGCTAAGGGTAATGAGGTTTACGTTTATTTTTCTCATCAATGGTTTTCATTTTGGCTTTATCAAATTGTGAATTATTATTCTTGTCCTCCTTGTTCGTACCCTTCCATTTCCTTTTATTTTGGTTCTTTCTGGTAGGTGTGGTTTGAACATAATTAACTTCAATAGTCTTACTGGTGGAAGTAGTAGGAGTAGGAGTATTTTGTACATTAGAATTATTATATTTGAGATTGGTGTGATCGGCTTATGTGGATGGAGATTCAGTATGAAAGGTGCCAATCACACCATCAGTAGAATGAGAACCTGTTGGAGGTGTTGGGGTAGGGTTTGTGGAAGGATGAGGAGCATCAGGGATTAAATCATAAAGTGTTCACATCTGTGAATAAACGGGATCTAGATACTAAGCACGACTGATCGCCTGCTCTTTGGTAACAACACCACTCATGGTGACATCATGAGCAATAGTTCCAATGAGTAATTTGGTAAACCACTCAACCAAAAGTTGATCAGGAAGAGGAACTTTGATCAAACATCTTCTCCTCCTCCACTCACAGATGTGATCAGAAATATGAGTGGATGAGGATTGTTTAAAAGAACTCAAAATTTCGGTTCCCTTCTCGTATTGAATTGGCAACTGGTAATGTGTAAAAAAGGACATGGCTAGGGCATTAAATTTGTTGAAGAATCCTCGTGATAACTTGATGTACCATTTTGCTAACGAACCCATGAGAGTTCGTTGGAAAAGTCGTAATCTAATGGAGTCATCCATCAAGGATTTGGATGAACACCATAGATGAAAATTCATAACATGATTATTCTGGTCCTCTCTTGATCGACCGTCAAATTTAGAAATGTCAGATGGTATTTTGGCCGATATGGCGGGCCAATAAGGAGAGTGTAAAATAGGATCATTCAAAATCCTAGACAGATCTAGTAAATCCAAAGTGGCAAGGAAGGCCAACTGTCGGTTCACTTGAGGAAACTAGTAGTTCCGAGGGGGAAGCCCTGTATGTATACCAGTGGGACCGTAAGTAGTCTGCAAATAATTAGACAGTCCTGACAGATTTGGTTGTGGAGTATTTTGAGGCATATACTCCACAGGGTTGGGTTGATTAGGGGTGTTCCCTTGGAGAGGAACATTAGATTGAAAGTTTTGACCCCAAGTGGGATTAAAAGAACTTGGATATAGTTGACCAAGGTTAGGAGGTACAAAATCATTGACTTGAGGATCTTTCTCCCCAGAAGGTTGTAGATTTCCTTGGAAAGGGAGGTTCCAAGGTTGAGATGGTAACACATGTACGTTTTGCCTATAAATTGGATTATGGAGTCCAACTTGAAGTTGGCCCCCAAGTTGAGGTTGTCCCCTAATCTGAGGTAGTCCCCCAAATTGAGGTTTCCCCCAAAAGGAATCTGGAAACCAAAAGTGATAGACTGACTAGTGCCTCCAACTGGATTGGAGCCACTAGGGCCAGATCCTCCAAGCAAAGGTGGAGGAGGAACATAAGGCCCTTCGAAGAGAACCTAGGTAGGTGTAGGAACAAAACTAGTAGAAGCATTATACCCAAGAGGAAGGAAAATTCTAGACCCTCTGGATCGATTCTGGGTAGGGATAACAATGGAAGGGTTCAAAGCATTGTACCTAGGAGGGATTGACGGATTCAGTCTAAGTGGAATTTTTGTCCTAATAGGAGTTTGGGAAATCACTGTATGTCCTATGTAAATAGTTGTAGCTTGTAGGGCCACAATAGAATGGGTCATCTAGAGAGTAGGAATCGAGTGAGAACCAACCAACAACTAGTCTGTCAATGGGACGAAACTAAGATTAAAATTTTTGGCTGTAAGAGCCGGTGTTCTAAATGATCCACTATGAAAAGGTCAATCCACTACTCTAGATCCTACGTTAGGTAAAGTAGGTACTTCAATATCATAAAAAAAATCATTTATCTGGCCGAGTTCATCTGTAGTATACATGGATTTCGTAGAACACTTAAATATGGGTTTAGGGGAAGTCAGAAAGATTCTAAGGAATTCGAAACAATTCAAAATTCGTCCAAAGAGTGTGTGCTTCCAACTTCGAAAGCTACTTCGTTATTGACTACTCCCTCAGGAGGGCCTCCTAGTGAGTTAAGAAGCAAGGGTTGGTAACCTTCATGATATTCCGAAGGTAGTCCCTGCATCCTACATGAACGACGAGGAGGGTCGATGTTGGCTAAACCAAACAAAGAATGAAAAATATATATTGCCAACTAAGGAAACAAACAATACTCGCTAATAAAATCTAGAAATCAAACCAAGCAAATAAACCTTCTTATTCTGAAGTCACTAGTTGGTGATGAAATCCAACGTCACAAAGTCAAGACAAGAAGGGGATGGGATAAAGTGGGTGGAAAATTTACATTGACGACCTTCTTAATGGACTTACACCCTGGTGCAAGCTCCCACACATAATCATGGGTATACCCTCCAAGGAGCCCAAGTGAGTATGGCCAACGTCAATTCCAGGTATCGTGAAGACTTGCTCCTCCATAGTCACCTCGTGTAAAAACCCTAAAGAGGTAGGCTACTAAGGTTACCAACTATAGCAGTGATGCCTGGGGAAACAATCGACAGTCCGATCTACATGCAAAGGTAGGGTATCTCTCCCGAAATAAACTTGAAAGGCTTCCACTCATAATTGTGGGTATACCTTCAAGTGACCCCTAATAATATGCGTAATCTCTACACCAAGATCAAAAAAGCAAGGTGAGTAACTTTGCTAGTCTTAATGCGACCTCAGGTTTGACCCTTGTGTGAGAAGGGATTCCCAGGAAAAAATGTAGCAATCAGATTTGAACTCTCCCTATCACAAGATACTATAGTGTGTTTTTATGCTTTGGAGAGTGTGCCTTACAACCTACTCCAAAGCGCTATCCTAGCTAATGTTGGTGAATAGAATTCCTAGAAAATAAAAGTTACTAATAAATTTTAAATTTACGCTGTCTTTTAGAGGCTGTTGCTTACTCAAAAGGGAGATGGAAGTGAAACTAAGGAAGTTGTGACCTTGACCCAATAAAATGAAAAAAAAGATGAATATTCAATTTTTAAATTCATTGAACTCTAGTTACAGTAGGGAGAAGGTATTTGTTTTGAAGTACGACAAGCTACAATTTAAAATTTCTTAATTTTGAATGAAGAGAATTCCAAACAATCATGAACTACACAATTTCATGATTCTTCTCTTTAACCAATATTTTGAATGTAAAAATTTTCTTGTGAAAGATTACTAAAAATAATAAATGAATTTAGTTCTTCCTTTCCAAAACAAAATCAGAGATGTGATGATGAAAGGAAGATGTAATCCAAGAAAATCAAGACATTCTCAACACAATTCCCAAATCAAATTCATAATATAGATAAAAATGAAAAAGACAAGAAAACCTTTTGACATATGCAAGCAAAAAGTGTTTCTTAATCAACAAGCAATCTAAAAAATAAAATGAATCCAAAAATTCATTCAAACCAAAGGCCCTTTTTCAAACAAGCACCCAGATCAAGATCTGAGATTATATCCTTGTGACAATGATCACAAGCAAAAACTCGCAAAAATGCAAAGAAATAATTTCAAACACTGAAAACCAATCAAGAGCAAGTTTTAAACTCAGAGATAAATCAAACATAGGCATAATAAGTTCATCTCAGGACACTAAGGAAGAACTAGGAGGTAAAAGGCAAGTTGACTTACTCCAACAAAATCTACAGGAGTCATCGTGAGATGGGTATGGGACACAATGTGACGAGCATAGGTCGTCGCAAGCTATAAGCAGAGTAAAGTGAGACATCATCGCACTAGATTATTCAAGAAGAATGCGACGTCTAAGGATTGTTGCAGGCTACCAATGAGACACAGTGTGATGATCTTTGTAAATGGAGAAAAATTGGGAGAAAGACACAAAATCTAACTGAACTTCTAGACCCAGGGAGTCCAGATGTATCACCCACAGACTCAAAAAATGAAATTTATTAGAGGAAGGCAAGCTAAAGGCAAATGGGAAGCAAAAAATCAAAAGGAGGTTGTTTCCCCATTATGGTCACCAATTTTGTTATGGGACTTATCGGTAAATGTGAACATAAACAAATCTCCCTAGATCCACCTAGATCTAGAACAAAACAGAACAAAATATGACACTTTCCCTAAGCTCTAACTATTGAGTTTACTAGCTAACAAGAGATAGGCAACATACCATTTAAATGGCTCTTCCTCTTGCCATTGCCATCCTATATCCACTTCAGTGCCCCTGTGATATTGAATCTGCAAGGGAACACAAGCCAACCAAAGTGAAAGCAATCTAATATACTCAACAAGAACGTATGCTTGTGATCAAGGAATCATACAATAAAACAAGAATGGTTTTATGGGAAAGAAACATATCACTGTATTATATTAAAGTGAAAGTGGAGATTACAACCAAATCCTTGATGTCATAAGGTCCCCTTTCGATGACCCTTTGCTCCAACACACACAATTGCTCCAATCTTGAATGAAAAAGATCCACAATGACTTCATGCACTAAAATGAGTCTCTCAAGAATGATCCAATGCAGAATTCTCCATACAATCTTAGCTTATTCAATCTTCATTAACCTTAAAATCAACCTTATCCTTTTCCATGATAAATCCCTCTTTAGATAGGGGAAAGAGATATGGTTGAAGATATTAAGATGATCCCACCAAATAAGAGAATCGAGTAAGATCCAAACCATTCGGATGCCACCTCATCTTCTAGAAGATCCCCTTCTAGAACTTTCGTGAAAGTTGACATTTCCTTAGCCTTTTGACATCGTCACACCCCAGCTATAGTGCAATCTACGGAGACATCGCAGCCCAACTTTAGAGAAGAGGGCGACGATCAGGCATCGTCGCACCCTATGTATAGTGCAACCTATGACGACCTTCCTTAATAGGGTTTTTGAGAAGAGAAAGACAATCACTTTCCTCATGAAGAAAGGATATTTTTTGGAACATGAACACATGTTTTTCCATGGATCATTGGGGTGACCAAAATAATGTGTAACAATGTCACTGACTTCTTATTCATTTGATGATGAGATGTCTTCTTTGGTGCATAATTTTTTCTTGAAAACTTTCTTTGTGGTTCTTTTGCCTTTATATGCTTGTTTGGTTTTTGAGTAACCTTCATCATTTCTCTTTTTCTTATGAGGAAATTTGTTAGAAAAATGACCAATACCATCATAATTAAAACAAATTAAAGGAAGCTTACCTCTATACCCGTCGTCGGTTCCCTTGTTCAGTCTTTTGACAAAGTTGGCCACTTCTTCATCATCTTCCGAGACGTCACTATTGTTGCTATGCTCTTTTTCTTGTTGCTTTTCCTTTTTCTTTGATCTTTTGGATGCTTTGAAGGCTGCTTCTTTTACATCTGGATTTTCCTGTTCAATTCTCATTTCATATGCTGTGAAGATTTCATGTAGTTCATCCATGCTTATTGATTTTAGATCTGTTCTTTCTTCTAGTGTTTATATCTTAGGGTCAAATATCATAGGAAGAGATCTTAGTACCTTTTGAACAATTACAGATTCTTTGATTTATTCTCCCAATCCTATGATTTCATTTACTGTTTCATCAACTCGTAAGAAGTAAGATGCAATATTCCCATATTCCTTCATTTTTATTTGTTCGAACTGACCTCTGTAAGTTTGAAGCTTTGTTTCTTTGAATTTTGAATCTCCTTCATAAATATTTCGAAGTTTGTCCCAAATCTCTTTACTGGATTTACAATGTGCAACTTTGGTGAATATTTTTTCACCAAGACCATTCAAAAGTGCATTTGTGGCTTTGGAATTATTCTAACCGAGTTTCATTGCTTTGTCATTTGTTGGCGGAACTGCTGGTACTGTGTATCCATCCACAATTGATTACAAAATTTCAAATCCATGTGCATGTATATATGTCTTTATTCTTATTCTCCAAAATGCATACTTTTTTCCATCAAAATGTGGTATTCCATTTTTATACAAGTTTTTTCTCTCCATGATCTACCTTTCAGTGGTTAAACTGATTTATGAAGAAACATGCTTTGAAATCAATTGTTGGATTACTGAGAAGGGGGGTGAATCAGTAATAGAGCAATTTAAACATTTTTAACCATATAATTCAAGTGTTATATCAATGTAGAATTATCATCCAATAACTGCATAATAAATAAGCAATGAACAAATGAGCAATCATACACATACAGAGTACACCCATGTTTTACGTGGAAACCCAAAGCGGGAGAAAACCACATAATTATTTTTCTTATATGTATTGAAGAATTACATTCATTGGAATCACCAACTTCCTTTGATTTCTAGCTGCAATTGGAAGGAGTCTCCAACCCCCTAGTTTCTCACTCTACAACTTGAGGGAATCTCCAACTCCCCAATTCTCTAGCTACAACTTGAAGGAGGCTACAAACCCCTAAGTTCTTTGGCTACAACCGGAAGGTGGATACAACCATCTGTCCTTTCCTCATCCAACATCCCTGATGTATAAGTATAATGATGGAACCACTGTCACACTATCATTGTGAGATATACCAATGTACAACTGTACCAACCTATACCACTGACCTCTATCCAATCTGTACAACTTCCCTTTAATCAATTTGTACCCGAACTAAACATGTATCAACAAAAATACAACAGGTACACAACCTATAGTGTTGCAACATGTGTATGTATGCACCCTATCTATTATGCAGCCTGTGTATGTGCACGACCAAACTGTTATGCAACCTGTGTATGCCTTCTGAAAAACTAGGGTTTCCTTTCTCTTGAAAACTTCTGACCCTCTGTAACTTCTTTCACATAGATCTATAACATGTCACTATATCCAGACTATAACTGTACCCTGTGCATGCATCCTCATACATAACCTTTACCCAAAGAATATATATCTCTCTCTAGTCATGTGCCATATAGGTGTGTGTAATCATGAACACGTATAATATCCCTCACATGATCTAGTCATCAAACCCTTTCTGATATTTAGACTCTCAATACATCAACCACTTCACAAATACAAGCTCTCAACCATGTACCACAAAAACCCTTAGCCATATTCCAAGAGATACAAGATGTGCCTTAACAAGAAGTATCAATGATAAATATACCAGCATGATATTTCTGTAGATCTTACTTATGCAGAAGATCCCATGTAGCCACTAGTCTCTCTAGGAAGAATCCTCAAATCTCCATAACCATTTCTCATGCATACATCAAAATCCAACTATTCATAGAAATAAGACATACCTTTTGAATCAATGGATAGATCTGATGTATCTGAGCATTGTAGACCTTCCAGGGAGCTTGATCTTAGAATTTAGAACCTCTGCATCTTCATCTTCTCAAGTTTCATGGCTTTACCAACATGTACGCACCCTATACATTGTCATCCCGCGTACGCCTAAATATGTATGCACCCTGTAAACAGTCAGCCCGCGTACGCCTGAATATGTATGCACCCTGTAAACATCAGCCCGCGTACGCCTCAAAAAATAGGGTTTTTTTTACTATTCATTGTAATTCCAAAAAAAAATTCGTCAACCCTTCGTACTACATCAGACTTTCACAACTTCAGATGTATCAATGAGTACTTGCAATAAGCCTCATGCAACAAAATATATTCAATGTGTTCAAGTCTAATTAAATGAGAGAGCTTTGCCTCTTATTTATACTTTCATGTAGCATTACATTTTCCTTATTTTAGGGAGTTCTCCATTTACTTTATTATTTAAATAATTTGTTTTGCAAACACTTTGACTTTTTGGGGCTTCTATATGACTCATGAGGGTCCTCCAATTTCACATGGACATAACTCTCTAACCATGAGGAGTTATGTGACGTTCCACATACCACCGAAAATGGCATGACAAGAAATATCCATCTTGGATAGTTTCACTGACCTTAATCTCATTATTCCATAATTAAGAATGGGTTCTCTAACCATACTTCTAGGATAACTCAATCCGCAAAGCGTCTTCCCGTGAGGGCTTTCACCATAAGGGGACCACTTTGGAGTTCATCCATTTGTACTTCTTATCAAGCATGAAAAGACAATAATGAGTCATCTTTACATCAAACAAACTTGGGTCCATTACCCAAACCTTTGTGCTACCAGAATTTGCTACCAGACTTTCTTCAAGGGTTGACATCAATGAAAACCAACCTTAGTCAACAAATAAGGGTTCTCCCTTTAGTGAATATGCCTCAAATATGCTATTTCCACAGAGTAGAAAGGAGGAAATGAAAGTGAGAATTTGGATTGATGGCCTTATATTGCTCATTGCTACTGAGGAACCATCTACCACTATTTGTCTTGCTAACGTATTTCCTATTAACAAAAATACACTAGCTTCCCACTGCTCACTACTCTCATTATTGCTTTGATCACGGCTATCACGCCTCTCATGTGGCTCAGAATTATATACGAGTTTATGAGTTTACAAGGCATGATGAATACTTCCTAATTGACTCTTATTGAGTGCTATATGCTTTTGTATGACCATTATTATTGTAATGTGGAGTTGGATCGACATCGGGGTATTAAAGAAGAAGATCTAGGATTTGTCCTTATTAATATCCATTCCTGAGCCGTTACAAAATGTTTGAATGGTAGAGAGGATTTTTAGGGCCTCTTGGACCATGGGAGATCCCATCATTAAGGTGTCATCAACAAATTGACAATGAGAGACTGGAGGATCAATGCCATGCAAGGGTAATCCAACCAAGGTATGGTCTGTTATTAAATCTTAAATAGAGTGGCTTAGACCTTCTGCCATGATTATAAAGAGGAAAGGAGACAGGGGATCCCCTTTCCTAATCCCATGGGTGGGTGAAAAACGGTGAGAGGGGACCCCGTTGATGAGGATAGAAAAGAAGGCAGAGGAGGTGAGATTTAAAATCTAGTCAACCCAGGAGGATTCAAAACCAAAGGCCAAGAGAACAGACTTCATATAATCACATCTTAGTTTACCAAAAGCTTTGGATAGATCTAGTTGTAACATCATACCTGGAGTTTAGGTTTTGTGAAGAGAATGGAAGACTTCATGCACTAGAATAACACTGTCTAAGATTTTCCTTCCTTCCACATATCCTGACTCTTCGGGTGAAATAATGAAGGAGATGATAGGTTTTAAGCACCGAGCTATCACCTTTGTTAGCAGCTTGCAGATTGTATTACAAAGAGATATTGGCCTAAACTATTTTGGGTGATTGATTTGATCTTCTTTGGGAATGAGGGTGAGGATGGTGGCATTGAGGGCTGAAGGGACTTGACCCAAAGCCCTGGAGTCTTCAATGATCTCCCACAGCTCCTCCCTTACCATTGGACAGCAGTGGTGGAAAAAGTCTGAAGTGAAGTCATCCATCCCAAGAGATTTTCCTACTAGAGTGTCATGAAGTTCCAGATCCACTTCCTCAGTCATCATAGGCCTTATCTGTTCTTCATTCTACTCGACCATGATTGTGGAAAGTATATGTTGAGTGATTTGAACTATGGCTTGAGATCTATCCCCTAGAGGCTCGGACAAGAGATGTTGGTAATAGGAAACCATCTCTGATTCTAGGTCCTCATGAGAGTGGAGGATGTGCCCTTCTTATGTGACCAAATGCAAGATACAGTTGACATGTCTGTGCTGAAGGATATACCTGTGGAAGAATTTGGTATTTCTATCGCCCTCCTTTAGCCATTAGATTTGGGATTTTTGTCTCCATAGGATCTCCTCTTGGACTCTTCTTTCCTCCAATTTTTTACTTATCATTGCTTCATGCATCCTGAGCTCCTTAGTGATGCCCTGATCTCTTATTTGGATCTGGAGGATCCTCATTTGTTCATTCGGTTGTTGTTTGGCCGAGAAGATATTTTTGAAGGTTTGTTTGTTCCATATTTTGAGGCGCTGCTTGAATTTTTTGAGTTTCTACTAGAATCTGTACATCTTGGAGCCATGAGGAATGGACGACTCCCTCCACCGAGTGTGGGAATTTCGTTGAAAATCCAGGTGGTTAAGCCAAAACCTCTCTAATATGAAGTGTTTTTGACCTGGAGAGGCTAGAATGTCTAGCCACAGTTGGATGGGCCAGTGATATGAGCCTGGGGCATCAAGGATGTGAGCTTCCATTTATTTTCCCTCCATTAAGAGGGAGTCTAAGATAAGGAAGTGATCCAGGCGACAAGCTACTTGTTGGGATCCTGATCTTTGGTTTGTCCAAGTATAGAGTCCATTTAGTGTTTCCATATCGATGAGGCCTAACTTGTCAATTGGGGCTTGAAAATTCACTGACTCCGCCTCTTTTCTCATCCACATTGCAGATCATATTGAAATCACCTCCAAGAACCCATCAACTACTTGAGGTAAGGGTGGAAATTCATTCCAGGTTTCTGATGAAGGCATTTTTATCTCGTGGTGTGGACGGTTCGTAAATATTTGTGAGGTATCTAGGCTTGTTGGAACCAATAAGCCGATAGGTCACAGAGATGGACCACCTGATGGTGAATAAATTTTCCATGATCACTGAACTCAGGTTCCATAGAATTACTAGGCCTCTGACCGATCCTATTGCATTAGTGTAGATACCTTTCCCTAGCTTCCAGCAGTAAGAGAGAACTCGATCCATTTCCTCCGTTGCGCATTTTGTTTCTTGTAGCAACATGATGTTTGGTTGTTCCTCTATAACACGATGATGTAGTTTATTGTTATTTATTTAAAAAAAAAAATTGATGTAGTAAATGTAAAATGGATTATAAAGAATTAGGGTATATATATATATAAGGTAAGGAAATAGACATATAGACTCGTCTGCTCCAAATGAAATTATTAAACTTGATTTAGCGCTGGCTACTCAACCCCTAAATCAATAAAAAGCTAAATAGTTTGTGTTTGCAATGCTCTAGGCACAATATCAAGCACAACACAACCCCAAGCACTTCAACAGATGATACAGATAAGTCAGATTCTCTGAAATGGGTGGAAAGTGACAAGTTTTGTCCATGATCTAATCATGGTCTTGTTTTCCATGTAGTATAGTACATGCCATTCTTAGCCATATTGAAGAAATTAATTAGACTGATATGAAAAATCTTATGACATCATTAAATAAACATTTATATTTAATCATAAATCGTGAGATCATTGTCCTATTTAATCATATTAGCTTTACTCATATTCAAAGGGATTTAAATACTGGTGTCGATGCTCTTTCCAAAGATATTATACATCTTCCTGAAATTCAATTTGTTTTGGAAGAATTCTCTAAAGGAGATTTACTCTCCAAAAGAGATGGAATACTTTTTTATTTGTAATTTCACTTGCCGGTTTAGTCTTTTCGTAGTTCATTACCTGTACAAAGGTTTTTTGTAAGGGATTGTCATGGATTGTAGTCTACATTTTTTGAACTCTATGATTTGTCTTTTCTCAAGCCACTAGATGGCATTCATCATAAGCAGGAGTAAGACTCTGCTAATTTTTGTGTATTTCTCTTAAGAACCTAAGGATTGTACTTTCCATTTACTCAGT
>SNQJ01S0017510.1:181676-197521 GCA_010110895.2 Picea sitchensis | reverse complement strand
TTGGAGTTCATCCATATTTACTTCTTATCAACCATGACAAAACAATAATGAGTCATATTTACATCAAACAATATTGGGTCCATTACCCAAAACTTTGTGCTACATGGCTTCCTTCAAGGGTTGACATCAATGACAACCAACCTTAATCAACATCTGAATTGTGGTGAAGACGAGCTTGTCGAAGACAATCCTGATATTGGATCGAGAAAGAGAACTTCTCAAAGTGAGAAGATGGCATTGAAAAAGGGACTTTCTCATAACGAGAGAGAGTTTCAAAAGATATTATTTTCCATGTCAGAGATGGTAAAGGTTTTATATGATGATTACTTGGAGCATAAAAGACCGATTCTAGGTGAATCTTCAAAGGCCAAAAGTGAAGAAAGAGAGGATCCTCCTAAAACTCCTCCTTCACCTCCTTATTCTCCATCAACTTCTTCTTCTTCAAGTACAAGTTCCAAATCCACCGCAATAAAACATTCCCATAAACATAAACATGATATGCCTTTACTTAATCTTGATGTGAAGTTTTAATTACCCATGTATGATGGTGAAGTCAATGCAGAGAAGCTTGATAATTGGGTGAGACAGATGGAAGTTTATTGTAGTGTGAAACAAATCAAAGATGAGGCAACTCAAATCAAATTGGCATCACTTCGACTTTCAGGCACAACACTCATCTAGTTGCAAAGCAAGTTGCAAAATGGCACACAACAAGTGGGTAATGTATTTCCATCATGGCAAGGTTTTGTTTCTGCACTTAGAAAGCAATTTTGTCCTTTGGGTTATAAAGAGAATGCCTTAATTGAATGGAAAGGTCTTAAACTAAGAAAGGGAAAAACAGTGCAAGAATACACAGATGAATTTCGTAAGATGGCATTAATGGTATACATTTCATTACATAACCAAGAATTTAACTCTTGTGAAGTATATACGAGGTTTACTTGCACACATTCGTAATAATGTATTTATGTTTAGACCTACTAATCTTGATGAGGTTTATGTTCAAGCGACATACACTGAGGCAAGGAAAACAAGAGTTGGTGTATCAAGGGAATCGTATTTCAGAAAAGAGGACAAAAGAAAGGGGAATGGAAAGAAAGAAAATTCAGTGACAAAAAGGGAAGAGAAGCTTTCTTGCAAGCATTTCAAGAAAGAAGGGCATGATGATGATCATTGCTGGAAATTGCATCCCGAGAAGAGACCGAAGTGGTTCAAAGAGAGAAAAGGGAGGAAAACAGCTACAACAATAACACGACCAATAGACTTGGGATCAGATTTGGGTGATGAGTCTAAAATCACAACAGTTGGTTTGACAGGTAAAATTGGTGATGGATATGATTCTATATGCAAATTGTTTCACATAAGGGTGATAATGAAACATACTAAGATCGATACATTGATAGATTGTGGATCTCAATCTAACTTGATTTAAGAGGAAGTGGTTAAACAATTGGGATTAAACACTAAGATGCATCATAAACCTTACTCACTCAAATGGATAAGCAACAATCATAAATTGCACATAACAAAGCAATGCAGTTTAAAGTTTGCAATTTCATCAAATTTTTTGGATGAGGTAACGTGTGATGTGGTGCCACTCAATGAATGTGGAATGGTCTTAGGCAATCCTTATTTGTATGATCACAAAGAAATCTTCTAGAGGGAACAAAATCAATATCACTTAACCAAAGAAGGGGATGAGTATGTTGTACATGCTCATACTTAAAATCAAATCAATCTATTCAAACAATGGAACAATTAAGGAAGGAAACTTATGCAAGGAACACACCTATAATTGTGTCAAATTAAGCAATTAATCTTAAGCATGAACATGAGATGATTGTGGAATGGAAATTCAATCATACTTTGCTTCAAAATAAGCTAATGGTATGCAAGTACTACAAACATATTAGCTCATTTGCAATCATATTTCTAATGTTGTCATTGTTAATGTTTTCAACATGGATGGTAGTGGCTTCAGTAAGATGTGAAAGAGTACAAGTGGCTAACAATATATTTTCAGTTGTCATGGTTGTTTTTCAATTGATATTGATGAGACATGTGCACATGACAAAGTTTAAATACAAAGAACAAGTGGGGTGGTCTATCCTGCACTTGATGACTGGTTAATATCCTTTTAGAGGACCAAAAGGTCTTAGTTGGGAGGTGTGATCCAAATGGATCTTGAAAGGCTCAAAAATCAGATTTATCAAATGCTCAAGAAAACAACATGATCACTAATTTCTCATTGTAATATTTTTGGTGGCGCAAATGGATCGAAAAACGGAGTCCGTATGCAAAAGTTATCGCAATATGAAGTTTGGGTCAAACTGGTAAAAAGTCAACTGGTCAAGGGACAAGTGGCATCTTTAGCATGTGACACGTGACATATTCTAAATTAGACAAGTGGAAACCATTATGTGATGGCATGTGGTATCAATAGGTCATGACAAGTGGCAAAGGTTCATGATGACAAGTGTCAAAGTTTTGATAGTCCATGTGGCAAAAGATTGGCCAACCATGGGTTGACACATGGTCCAATCCAAGGGTGCCACGTGTCACCATGGTCAAGGCCTTAAAAAGGTCAAATTTATATTGTTGGACTCCATGGGATTCAATCCCATGATCTTCCTCTTGAAATGACTTAAGCACAATGAGCTAACCATAAAGGGTGAATTATTACTTTAGAGAAAAAAATCCACTCTTCATAAATTTAAACTTAAGCACATTTTCCAGCTAAGGGAGGTGCTCCTCTTAACACTAGGTTACATGGCCCTCACATGACCACAAAAGGGGGGAGTGGCCCCTAACTGGGGGATTCAGCATATTTTTTGCCAAATTTTAGGTTTTGACCTTATTTTAGTGAATTTTTCGCTGATTTTTAGTGATTTTTGAGGATTTTTGGCCCTTTGAAGCGAATCTGAGCCCAATCTGAGGCCAGAAATTTGGGGGGAAGTTGGATTTTGACCCCCAACTCAGAATATATATAAAACAAAGGTTTTTGAAATTCCAAACAAGTTCAGAACAAGAGAAATTTTGTAGAATTGTGAAGCCAAAGACATTTTTTATGCAGGGAAGCCATCGTGGAGGGGAACTTTGCAGGCCAATTCCAGGAGCTTCGCTCAACCGTTTTCAGTGTCGTCAGTTTTGTTGGATTCTTGAGCTCGATCAGAACACAACGAGACCATTTTTTAATCCATTTGACACTTTTTGGATGTACTTTTTAAGCTTTGAGGAGAAATAAGAAAGCCTCACCCACTCAGACAAAGGCCCGGAGACGTAGGTGATCTTGCCAAACTCCGTTAACAATTTTTTTGTTATGGTTTTCTAATTCTTTGTGATTAATTTCATACCTGCATAAATTATTATGGATTCCATGTTATATCATTAATTTCTTCCTTTTTCTTCAATTCTTAAATGGTTAATGAACTCATGCTTTAAAACTTAACCATAGTCTTAAAATATCATTTTTGGATCATTGATTGCCAAGCATCAGCATGTGGAATTCTATTGATTTATTTATGTTATTTTGTTTTTTACTATAGTCCTCCATAATTTGAATATATAATAGATGGTTAGATAAAGGGAAACCTAGCCACATGAAGTCTTGTGTATTTTTTATCACAATAGTGCACACATGTTCTAAGAATGCACATGTGTTCTATAATTCATATGCATTGTTACAATGAGTGCATGTTCCTAGACTTCAAAAATTTCTTTGTGGGACTTGCCACTTATTTATTTACTTATGTCATTTCTTTGGATTTATCTTTGGTATGACAATCCTGGTGGTTTAGGTTGCATAAACAACAAAACCTCCATTTTTTCAAATGCCTTTCAATATCTTCGTTTTTCATGTTATTTTAAAATTGGTTATGCAAATCCATCACCAATGAAACTCCACACACATATAGATTTGACTATGTGGATTCCACACACACACACATAGTTTTCTATTTTTAATTTATTTTTGTCTTGGCATATATTATAATTTAAAAATACAAACATCCTTAGTTATTACTATAACTTTTTATCACCTTACTCATTTAAAATAAAATTTGTATGCGTCACTAATAAAAATCAATACCTATAATCTTAAAAAAATTGAAATTGTTAAGTCCCTAAAACCATGCACTAATGTTTGACCTCATAATTTCAATGTTACGTTGAACTTATTAATTTAAAAAAAAATATATTAAAAATTAACATTTAAAAAATTGGCAAAATAGTGGTGCATAAGAACAAACTATTCTCTACAATTTCACAAAGTATTTTAGGGAAATTCCATCATTTAAGTACTAAACCACTACACTAACATGAACATATGCATTATATATTGTAGGAAAATTAATATACCATTGTTATAAAAACTAGAATTTCACATGTGGTAGTACAAAACTTCCATAAATAAAAATTATGTATTATGGAAGCTAATTCGATTTCCTACAATTGTATTCTTACACCATGTACAAATTAGTTGTGAAAGTACTTAAAATCATCCCTCCAAGTCAACATATTTCTATATTTCCATATTATCATTTCCACTAATGCATCATGAGAGACCATCATTGGCTTACACTCACCCAGTAACTTCAATTGTCTTTTCCTCCCCATCAAGATAGACTAATTTCACTTGTAGGAGTTCTTGAATCAAATTCACCACAATGAGAGTCCATAGTGGAAGGATCAAGAAATACATAGTTTAAGGTCAACTCTTCCATAGAAGGTTGACTAAAAGTCAGCCTATCATGCAATTTGACTATCTAGTGAACAAGTTTCTCAACATGCTTGTCAAGGTTATGTGATATTCAATCAATCTAGTGTTCCTCAAAATTTAAAATGGATCATTACTTAGGAATATAGAAGAGGAGTTCAATAGAGAAAAATCCAAAGTATGCTCATCAAAGACAACATTCCTCCTATAAATAAATACTTGTTTGAATGGATTAAACAACCTATAGGATTGATTGATTTTCCTCTTCATGGTGATCTTGTTTTGATGATATTTTGATGCTTCAAGTGACTTGGTGAATTGAATAAGTCGAGTGATTCCTACGGTGAATGTTTTCTTGCTTATGATTGACAAGATAATGTCCCACTTTGTGATTAATCCTCCTTAATGTGTATATGTGAAAATGTTACATATATGCTTTAAAATCACCAATTAATTTAAAAGGTTTATAATCATAATTCTTTGACATCAAACGTTCAATTAATATTGTGGTGACTTTAATGATAATTTCCCATTAATATTAAATGCATTAAGTAATTTAATATGTTTATTATTAATTCTTGCAATTAATGTCCATGCCTTACTAATATTCATGGTCTCTATTGATAATATACACAATATAGTTTTATTGCAAGAGAGTGCATCTCCATTTAATTACATGATGGGAAGTGTTATCACATGTTATTGTATGGGGTGTTTTTCCCGTCGGATTTTTCCTCTAGGTGACAAAATGCGAAGAAAAGGGGCTAAAAACCCACTAAATGCCACTTATATTAAGTTTTATGCCTGAGTCCATGGCGCTAAGGAGCGCGTAGATCTGGGCAGCTGAGATCTATGCACCCAGACCGATGGTCATTGATCATATCGAGGCCTCAACATGCACAGACATTAAAATACGAAGGGCGGGCCAGGTTTGAAACCATGGTTTCGTTGAGGAGCTATGTGTTAGTCGAAGAAGCATATCGGGCCCAAAAGCGGTGAAGATTCAAACCAAATTTTGCAGCCCCGATATGCGCATGTGCTCATAATGCGCTATCCCGAGTCGACAAGCGGCCACTCCCCTATCACTTTCAATCCCTCACACTTATCCTCCACTCACCATCGTGCATGTCGCATCTCCCCTTCTCATCTCTTGCCACCTGTACCACTTCACACCATGCCACTTCCACCTATGTCGGGTCCCCGCTCCCTTACCTATCATCTCACAACCTCCCCTCTGTCTCCTCGTCATCTTCTCACTCCACATCACCTTCATCCCATTACACCTTAGCTCCTGCTTGTGTGGCCCCCCATGCTATCCTCAGTCTCCTTTTCCCATCTATGGTTTTCCACCTGGCCATATCTCGTCCGTTATTCCATGTCGAGCACACCAATCACTTCGTCAGCATCCACATCTGCTGTCAATCCTCCCTGCAAGCATCCAACTTATATCCAGATGGAAGAATGCAAAGGTCACCAAGTTCCACAGGTGCAGTGTTGACTCGAGCCTTCACGATCTTGATAAAGAAGTTATTGAGGTTGGTTGGTGGTAGTTGAACATAATTTCCACCATAAATGGAAAGCCAGAGAAAGGACTGTCAACAAGTCGGCTCAGCTGCAAAACCTTCCCGAAACACGATTGTTTCTGACAAAGCTGGCTTCTAACAGGAGACTGCATGCACAGTATTCCAAAAAGCATGCAGACGTAATGCCTTCAATATAGAGACCCGAGCATGCTTATGGGTCTAGCTCGGAGTATACAGGAGTCTTCCTCATATTTTGTTAGCATCTTTGGTTGATCAGAGCTCCCAATTTGTAATTTTGTCCCACCAGAGCTATTCTCTGGATATGTAATCGATTTGAGACTTTCATGTTAATAGAAGTCAGCTTCCCTCTTTCCATTTTGTCTGTAAAAAATGTTTAAAACAATCGGGCATGGAGGATCCAGTCGAGGATCATTATGTTGTTATGATGTAGGTTTGATCATGGTGGTATCAAGATCAGTTTTATTCATTTCCCTGTGTATCTGTTTCCCTCTCACATGGAATGGCTCGAGAATGGAGGATCTAGTCGAGATGTTGCAGTTGCAGGATGATGGAGGTTTGATCATACTTCATTTGTAACTGTCTCCCTTGTAGACATATTTCAGTGTCTGAATCTGAGCTCAAGAATGATCTTGAGCTTGGGTTTTCTTCTCTGAGTTGTTGGAAATCCTGATGCCCAAAGAAATCCCCTTCACTCTTTCTCCTAAGTCTTCCCTCTGCTCTAACTTTAACTCAATTTACTGACTGAAGTTAATGTGGCCCTAACTTCCCCGCACATTTCTTGTCTAGTTCTGTGTTGAACATATTTCATGTTGTTGAGTTTTGGCCATTGACCATCCACATTTAAAATAACATCCACCCCAAACACTGATGGGTATTGGGCTTACCTCTGCTGCAATCCAAAGGTGACTTCTGGTGCTAACATTTCTGGTGTCGTTTCCAGGGACGAATTGAAGATTTTCCCTGGGATTGAACAACAAAGCTTACCGGTTATGAAGGTGCATCGGAACTCAGTATCATTGAAGATTACAACTGTGCACCTGGAGACTCCAGTGTCTCGGATTTGTTGTGTTAGTGTGACTACATCTGGACACACCTGGTGGCCCCTGGGAAAACACAACGATCAGTTCTGGTCTTTGATGGTGAACAAAGACTAGACACACTCATGTTGCATATATTTCACCTGGTGACTCCATGATTAAAGAATCGATCTGCGACTCCACTGGTTCGAAATGGAAAAAATCTTAGCTCGAAGGTTTGCTCCCTTTAATTTCTCTGTTCTTCCTGGTTTTCCCAATATTGTTCCTACTCCAAATGAATGTAATGATTATTTTCCTACATTTAGAGAGCGGAAAGGGGAAAACCCTACTCTACATCTCATTGAGTTTCATGAACTCATGCATCAATGGGAGATACATCATGAGGATGTACTTATGAAGATGTTCATGTTCTCGTTAGCAGAGGATGCTCGTGAGTGGTATCATTCTTTACCCCCTGCTAGAATTTCTTCACTGGGAGAATTTCATGCAACTTTCAACACTCATTGTCAGAAGTTTTATCCCTCTCAGTTAATTTTTCATAGCTGTTGTGAGGGATACAATGAATGTATTCAAGATATAGCTGCTTCTTACGTAGGCTATGAGGATGAGCCTGATGACTTGGATCAGAAATCAGTTATTTATCTTCCCTATTCGTCTACATTAGGGGAAAGTTGTAAGGATGAGGATCAAGAGGAAGAACATGCTTTGAGTGAGTTGATGGTGCTTGTAAAGTATATTTCTGCAGATATAGAGGAGTTGAAGGAAGATCGTGATTGTTTCCTTTTTGAGGAAGAGGTAGCGGATTTTCTAGTCTTAGGAGCAGAGGTTCTTGGAAGCCCTTCTGAGGACGACGATGAAGATTTCATAGTTGCAGAGGCCGGACATTCTTCTCCTGATGAGCCTGATGTTTCATCCTTTGACGATTATTCGGATGAGGAGCAGCAAAGTCCTGCATCACAATTTGTTGACCTGGGAAGTAGCCATCCTGTGTATGACAGCTATGAATCAAGTTCTAAGTTGGATATACAAGATTCCCAAGAAAATATAGTAGATTCCTATCCTCTATTCATTAACAAAAATTATCATGATAAAATCAGCCATCCTGGGCCTACAGAAGACCAAGAACAAAATTTTCCCATGGGTCCTGTTTATGATGACTATGACTCAGATCCTTGGGAGAGCTAAGAAGAAGAACCAGAGTAGCAGCAGAAGGGGAAGCTTATCTCTTGTCCAGAGCCTGTAAGTGAGCAGCCATCACTTGAGATCAATCATCCTGCATCAAATTCTCATCCTCTTGTGCCTACCAGTAATATTCATCCATGTGTGAGCAGCTGCGGAGCCAAGCAGGTTTTCCACTATAAACTTTTTGGAGTATTCCACTCATTCTATGAGCATGTCAGCGAGTACTTGGAGTGGCATTTTCTTCATATCTTGGAGCCACCCAACTTTATCTTAACTTCAACCCTTGGAGAAAAGCTGAAGGATGTAATCGTTCTGCTGGCACAGTTGCATCATCTTCTAATGATCACTAACAGAGTAATGGAGCTTCCATTCAGGAAGTTACTTGATTGGCTATGGTGGAAATTTTCTTTCACCTAGCACCATGTAAAAAATTAATTAGTTTAGGACTGTACATAAATAAGCTCCTTCGAGCATGTGTGTTTATTTTATTTTTTGCTTATCGGCCTTATTTTCTCAGTAGAGTGTTTCAATCTTGACTCCATACCCCAATGCAGAAGGCGACTGGAACTGCAAAGAGATCTTAGAGCCTCGCAGTGAGGACTCTATCCCCCATGGAGCCTAATGTTATCACATATTATTGTATGGGGTGTTTTTCCCGTTGGATTTGGCCTCTAGGTGACAAAATGCAAAGAAAAGGGGATAAAAATCCACTAAATTTTGTTTATCCTAAGTGTTATGCTTGAGCGAGTGGTTCTAAGGAGAGCGTAGATCTAGGTGACTGAAATATGCGTGCCCAGATCGACATTCATTGATCATATCGAGGCCTTAACATCCGCGGACGTTAAAATTCGAAGGACGGGTCGGGTTTGAAACCATGGTTTCGTTGAGGAGCTACATGTCAGTCAGAGAAGCATATCGGGCCCAAAAGCGGTGAAGAGTCAAACCACTTTTTGCAGCCCCGATATGCGCATGTGCGTATAATTCCCTATCCCATGTCGAAAAGTGGCAGCTCCCCTATCATTTTCTCTCCCTCACACCTATCCTCCACTCACCATCCCACATGTCGCATCTCCCCTTCTCATCTCCCGCCACCTGTACCACTTCACGCCATGCCACTTCCACTTGTGGTGTGTCCCCGCTCCCTTACCTATCATCTCATGGCCTCCCCTCTACCTCATCATCATCTTCTCTCTCCACATCACCTACGTCCCATTACACCTCAGCTCCCGCTTGTGTGGCCCCCCATGCTATCTTCAGTCTCCTTTTCCCATCCACGGCTGTCCACCTAGCCATCTCTCATCCGATATTCCATGCCAAGCACACCAATCACTTCATCAGCGTCCATGTCCGTTGCCAGGCCTCCCTGCAAGCATCCGACTTAGATCCATATGGAAAAACACAGAGGCCACCAAGTTCCACAAGTACATTGTTGACTTTGGCCTTTGCGATCCCGATAAAGAAGTTATTGAGGTTGGTTGGTGGTAGTTGAACATCATTTCCACCATAAATGGAAAGCCTAAGAAAGGACTGTCAGCAAGTCGGCTCAGATGCAGAACCTTCCTGAAACACGATTGCATCTCACAGAGCTCGTTGCTGACAGGAGACTGCATGCACAGTCTTCCAGGAAGCATGCAGACATAATTCCTTCAATATAGAGACCCGAGCACGCTTTTGGGTCTGACTCGGAGTATATAGGATTCTTCCTCATATTTTGTTAGTGTCTTTGGTTGAGAAGAGCTCCCAATCTATAATTTTGCCCCACCAAAGTTTTTCTCTGGATATGTAATCGATTTGAGACTTTCATGTTAATAGGAGTCATCTTCCCTCTTTCCATTTTGTCTGTAAAAGTTGTTTAAAACACTCAGGCTTGGAGGATCCAGTCGAGGATCGTTATGCTGTTATGATGTAGGTTTGATCATGGTGGTATCGGGATCAGTTTTATTCATTTCCCTGTGTTTATGTTTCCCTCTCACATGAAATCGCTCAGGCATGGAGGATCCAGTCGAGTTGTTGCAGTTGTAGGATGATGAACGTTTGATCATACTGCAATTGTAATTGTGTCCCTTGTAGACATATTTCGGTGCCTGAATTTGAGCTCAAGAATGCTCTTGAGATTGGGTTTTCTTCTCTGAGCTGCTGGAAAGCCTAATGCCCAGAGCAGTCTCCTTCACCCTTTCTCCTAAGTCTTCCCCCTTTCTCTCTTTAACTCAATTTACTAACTGAAGTTAATGTGGCCCTCACTTCCCTGTGCATTTCCTGTCCAGTTCTGTGTTGAACATCTTTCATGTTGTTGATTTTTGTCCATTGACCATCCACATTTAAAAAAACATCCACCCCAAACACTGATGGGTACTAGGCTTACCTCTGTTGCAATTCAGAGGTGACTTTTGGTGCTAACAGGAAGAACCATTAATAAAGAAACATAATTTATAAATAAGACAAACCATGTAAGAAAATGGTATCCCAATTAGTTTATTTTTCTATTGATTGTCTAATTATCTTATCCTAAGTTAATGATGTAAAGTAATACAAATTTATTTAGTAAAACATTAAATTGAATTAATTATTTTCTCCCTATTCCATTAATCAATGAAAATGAATCCTCGAATGGGGTGACACATGGGTCAGACGCATCAATGGATGGGGCAATTACAAGGGTAGTTATATCCCCTCTCTGCCACCCTCCCCCCCTATCCAGTCGTGATGACCAGCATGCCTAAGAGCCAAGCCTTAGTGCGTCGGGCCTTAATGAAAGCCCATTCTTGGCTCCTCAGCTTCGGTACAATTCTGGATATTTCCATTACACCTGCACTAATGGATACCAGAGCCATCAATGCCTCCAGCCTCCTAGTATTTTCACAGTGCAAGAAGTTTTATATGGGGCACTTCGGCCCAAAGCTAAACATCATTTAGTTAATTTTTCTATGAGACTCAGCCTGCTCAGCCGATATTTCTTCTTTCCTCATGCTCTGTGCAGCCATGCCACGAGAACGAGGCAAGCCCCAATGAGGGCCAACCTACTATAGCAAGTTTGGCCGGCACAACTGCCCAAGGCCTGCCTCTCAAGATCTCATGCCAGGCGGAGACCATTCGGGCTCTTCGGTGAAGAACGGTTCTGCGTAGACTCCTTCAGAGCCTTGGCCTCACCATGGCCCGAGACTCGCCAACCATCCTGATTCCTCTAGGAAAAATTGGATAACTTAGTCTCATCAGGAGCCACGTCCTCCCAGCACTGAGAGTCTCCAAGGTGGATGCCCGGTGGAAAAAGAATTTCCACCCAATTGGGTGGAATTCTTTCCCTTCCTATCTTCAAATGCCCTGCAGAACTAGCTCGTCACTTGCATCACCATTCAATTTCAGGAGTCAGTTGCAAAAAGATTCATAGTATAAGAAGAAGCCTTACCTCTGGAGGACCACTTGGGGCACAACTCTGCGGCCTCCATGGAAGAAGACCCCATAATGGAATCTGTTGCTGCCTATAACTCTGTCACTACCACTTTGGAAGAAAACCAAACCCAGGAGGACCATAGTTACCCACCTCCAGAATCCTACAGACCTACGGAAGACCACCTGGTCTCAATATTTGAGATGAGAAGGGACCTGGTCGAGTAGTAGCACCACCATAGTTTCTTTAGCAAACGTCTGGATGTCATGTATGATTCCCTGTCAAGTGAGACTAAGAGGATTTTTTGCCTGACGTGCTTCCATACCTTCACCTCCAGACTTCGTCAAGATGGACGCCCGGGCTCGCCACATGCATAGAATTATCACAGGTTTTTTTCTTTGGTTTAATGGCTAAATTTTTGTGAATTTTTCCTAAACTAGTCTCTGGTTCAAGTCCAATAGTTTCAGGTCTGATAGGAGGTCGGGGAACTCAATGCACCTCCTATTTTGGTTTCCACGATAGTGGAAGAACATGTGGCAAGTCCCCTTATTTGTATGTCGATAGTTGTCTCTTTTTTTCTTTAAGCTTTGGAACTGTGAACAATTTTCACGTCCATGCATTATGGTTTCCACCACGGTGGCACAACAATTAACATGCTATCATGTATATTTGGACACGTAAGTTTTATGCTATGGCAAGGTAATATATATTTTTATTTACAAAAAAAAAATCAATGAAAATGAAAGGTTGTGTTATTTATGTAGGAACACCTACTCTCAATGTAGCATATTTAAGAGGGAGAAAATAATCTATTACACTAGTATTCATGAAAAGTCCATCGCACATATTTATCTTATCCTTTCTATTTTGTAGTTGTTACTAGAAATTCATGGGGATAAAATAAGGGGAAGAAAGTCTAATCTCGCTTTTCTTAATGAGAAGAAAAGTGATCATTAGTTCGATATATGGTTCCTCACCAAATTTCAATGAATTCTTGGTAGTTTCATATTTTTAAGTATGATTCTCATTGCACCATTTTAAGTTGTACAACAAATAGTTATCACATTCTTTTAGATGTAAACGTTTTTCACAATGATTAATTTTATCAACTTAACAAGCCTTTTACAAGATTTGACATATTAACACTTGGAACTTTATTTTTTGGTTATTTCACAAATCCCTTCTGGGAATTTGGTACTTGTTGGAGAAGTCACAATTATAGTAGAGTAATGGAAATGAAATACTATAATAATGAAATTCATATATATAAACCATTAAAAACTGTCAAAAACCATTTTGTTTGAGGAATCTCTAATGGATTATTTTCGATCATTAAATCACATTCTTTGTTATTGGGTAAATTCATGGAGGTGGGTAACACTTTCATGACAATTGGATCTCCAAAATTTTGAAATCGGCCGAACTACTATTTTTTTTTGGCAAAAAAATTTTTCAACCGAACCTTTGAACGTCAAATCAAACGGTACAATGACGACGCCCTCGATTTTCGTGTAAAATTTTAGCCAAACGATTTTTTTTCATCTAATAACCTCTTTTCGGCTGAAAGATATTTCGGTCGAAACATTTTTCTGGTGGAAACATTTTTTGGGCCAAAATATTCTTTCAGCCGAAAAATTGTTTATATATTTACTGCCCATCATGATTGTTACTCTTTTTTGGGCTCTTGGAAAGTGTGAGTAGGTTCTTGGAGAGTGTTAGTGAGTGATAGTGAGTGATAGCTCTTGGTGTTGAGTGATAGCCCTTGGCGTGGAGTGATAGCTCTTGGTGTGGAGTGATAGCTCTTGGCATGGTCGTGTTGGCGTGCGGTCCTGCGAGTGGACGGGCGGTCAAAGCTGCAGGTAGGCCTAAACTTATGGTTTAAATTTAAATTTAAATTTTATAAGTTTTAATTTTAATTGAATTGAAATTTCTATTGTCGCATGCCCACGACTTGGCCACAGGGCTAGCCCCCCACGACCAAGCCACAACCCATAGACTGTGACTTGGCTGCGGGGGGGCATCCCTGTGACAAAGCCACTAGTTAAATAATACTTCTATGCTTTTCCATTATGGACATTCTTTTCCAATTAGAACTGTAGGTCTTTAAACTAAAATTTCAGCTTTGTATTTTAACTGCATTTAACATGGTATGAGAACTGTATTTAACATAGTATGTATTATATCTAAAATTTTGAGAAAAGTGTTAGAAAAATTAAACCATATTTGTAATTAAAGTACAAAACATTGTCGTTCAAGTAAACCTGAGTTGCCTACCAAAAAGCAGACTTTAAAAAAATATTTATAGGTTTAAGATAGAAAACTTGTAGTCTTTTAGATTTTTGTTTCCTAAGGATTTTCTTGAAAGGTTTTGGATTTTCCTTTCAGCCAAAAGGTGAAGAGTATCAGGCCATTATGATCGCCTACGAAACAATTCAGACTCCATACAGATATTTGATAGATCAAAGATCTGCAAATAAGATGCAATGCTATTATAGCTGTTAGCATAGAGCCATTTAACCTCCAAGTTCAGAAAAAGAGGAAAAAATGTCAGATGTTAACTTGTGAGTATTTAAAATATATGAGGTTAAACCATGAAAAAAGATGAAATATCCTTTGTCCAAGATTGTAAGAAAGGGATAAACATACCTGCAAAAGAATTCCATTACAGTAACTAGCAAAGTTCCATTTAACTTCCAAGTCATAGTGACAATACGAAATCATGTGCATTTAGTGATCGCCTCAGTTGTAGTGTATTTACATTGTTGGTGGATGTGTTGTGTGTTACCTCTGTTCCAAATTGTTGGTGGATAGGTAACAATGAAATTGGGAACCTGAAAACTCTCATACATGAAATATAATTAGAATCTAGCCAATATAAATATGGATTAAATTGTTATTAGTAATATTCTTAAACCTGCACTTTTGTAATTGTGCATATGTAACTGTTTTAAGGACGATGTGTAACTTCTATCTTGAGGATGCATAAAATTTATTTTCTGAAAAGCATGCCCAATGTTCAATTAATATCATTAAATATTAAAGAGTATAGAGAGTTATAGAAATAGCACCTAAAAATGTTGCAATCCATACTCCAGCTGCCAGATACAGATAAGGCACTATCTGTTGCATATCGACCACAATTTCATATTAATTAACCAGTAACAAATTAAATCTCAATAAAAATAACCTGATCTTTCACCTTATTCATTGTATGCACGAAATCTCCATAGTTCAGAGCTGGAGGATCAGATCCGAGAGTATTTCATTGTTGATCTCTTGGGGAAATACCAGTTTTTTATGCTACCAACCCCTGCACCTTAGTTGTAGCTGGAACTGTCTTGATCTCATCTCCTCTGTCTTACAGAGGATATCCCCATATTCATAATTGTGAGTTCCATCGTTAGATATTATCTTTGATTGATCACCTGTTCATTTCCATATTAATTTTGACCTCTGTATGAAGTTACTGTCTGTTTCCCTTAAGGCCATAACCCAAAATGTAAAATTCCTCCAATTTAAAAATAGTTCACCCTTAAGATTGCTTATATAACCCAAGAGTCTTTATGTCAATCTTATAATTATGGTATGGATTGATTGATCTCCTTGTAGTTCTTTTATTTGGACATGTAAGATGACTTAAATAGTCTTTACATGTTGCGTGTATATAATCTGCTTTAATCCTTTTAAATGGGATATGTATAGTAGAGTGAGTCATTACATATTATTGTTGTGATATGATCTCTTATAGTCTTATGTACATGGATAAGACCGTTGGTATGAAATCTTATTAGTATTTAATTACACAGTATATTTGTATATTTATGTTAGTTTTAGATTTGTTAATTAGTATTAATTTCATGGTATTGTGTAACATTTATATTTATATTAATTTTAGATTTGTTAATTATTATTTATATTTTAGATTTTCTATGTGCGCATTTTTTCTGGTCTAGTTTATATTTAAAGACAATATTTTTTTACTA